>DWPT01001594.1:0-18241 GCA_018251895.1 Agathymus mariae mariae
GACGCCGTAGTGACTAAGCTTAAGAAGTAATGATTCGTGCTCAACACAATCAAATGCCTTAGACAAATCGCAAAAAATCGCATTGTAACGTGTTAGGATGCCTGAGTTCGAGAAAATGCAAAAATAGTTCTGCAAATACTGATTCTACATAATCTCTTAGAAAATTCACTAGCTAACAACTGCAGTTGTAGATTCGATGATAACAGGTAGAGCGAACTGCTGGTTTCGTATTTCCGAAGCAAATAATCCGCGGCCGGCCCTGCTCTCTATTTAAACTGATTTTCGGGTTTTCCAGAACTCTCTACACTGACTTGAAATGACGAGAACATTTCAACAGTCCTTAGAAAACAGTTTGACAATAGATGATGCAGGTAGCAAAAAATCCATGTATGCGATATGCGACGTTATATACACAAGTCATAATTGCGGTGGTCGCGTAATTAATTCGAGGTTTTAGGGCACTTATTGTTCTGATTTTTATTAATGCATTTTATTTATACATAATGCTATCTATGAATTGAAAAATGTAATCAATATGTACACAGTCAAAAATCAGTTTATTATTGGAAATAAATCGGAAATCTTTTGTTTCTTTAATTTTATAGGACTCAATAAAGATAAATAAAATAAAAATTAAAATTATCTTTACCAAATCGACGGATGCTTCAAGAAAAACTTTAATTAACTTTAACAACATTTTGTTCTTTCACATTACTAACAGTCATTGACTAGTGATTGCACAATTTTTTATAAATTTGCATAATTGTAAGTTGCGTTAATAAAACCCTGTTCCTTTATTCATCCATTTTCTGAAAACAAAACAATTTGAAGAGTTAATTGTAAATTCCCGATAACAGAAGGCATTCATAAAACCCTTTTAGTAAACTGTTAAAGTAATAAATAAAAAGGCTGCGCGTTCCCTTAACTAATTAACTGAAAGATAAATCCATTAGAGATTCTTTACGAGGTCTGCTATTTATGTATCCGTAATAACAAAAGAAACAAACATTTATCATTTATTATGGTTGATTAGAATGGTTTCAATGCTTTTGAAAGTATTCGCCGCAATTATTGCACTTTTGCATACGTTGAAACCAATTTTCATAGCAGTTTTTCCACTCTGATTGAAGTATCTTCTAAACGTGCATTTTAAACGCCTCTACAGCGTCTTTTCGGTTAGAAAAACGTTGACCCCGTAATTTATTTTTCACGTTTGGAAAAAACTAGAAGTCATTGCGTGCTTAATTGGGGCCGTGAGGCGGATGACCCGTTAATTTGATCTTTTGACCTTACAAAAACTGAATTGTTTTAGCGGACCTGAGACAACTAGCATTGTCATGATGGAGCATGATTTTGCGTTGGCCGTTGATCTTGCTTACTTCTTTAAAGACTTAGGCCAAACAAATGGTCGTGTACCAATCAGTATTTATCTTTTTATGATTATGTATTAGCACGGTAGCCACATGTGCATTTATAAACAGGCGACCATTTCCTTCAAAGTGCTTTTTGCACGAATAATTTTTGTCGGATTTGGCTTATGTTGTAACGCCCACACCGTTGATTGCTACTTTGTTTGTTGTATAGATATTATAAACAGTTTTTGACGTAATACAATGGTATTTTTTTAACATATTTTTGCACCAATCTATACTAGTCTGTTTTTTATCGATACTTAAGTTGTGCGGAATTCAACGTGAACAATTTTTTACAGCCTGATGTTCATGTAATATTTTGTATATGCTCGTCACACTTATGCCCAAAGACGGCTCTATTTTGCGGTATGTAACATGATGGTCTTGCAATATTAGTTCTCGCACAGCATAGATATTTTGTGGTACAAAACTGGTTTAAGCCGGCCGTCTTGAATTTCATTAGTGAGCATAGACCGCTCGCGATTAACATACAGTGGTTTTTGATGGTGTTTCATCTCCTTAACTCAAAGTGAGTTGATTATAATAAGTCATGGGACGAAAATGTTTACGAGTTAAATACATTTCGATGAAGTCAAGCAATTTGCAAAATGAGACGCCACGAGAAAATCAGTTTACAGTCACATGAAACAAAGAGCCAACGAGTACAGCCAATGTGTTCCGTTTTCAAATATAGTAATTACTTTTTAAATATAGTTCTGTATGTGGCCTGTAAATACCAGCACTCGTAGTTAGTACCCTCATGCTGATTATGCACAAACAATTCCTAAATATATACTCCTATTTTAGACCAGTCAAATTAGTGTCGTAATTTTATCGATAACATGGAATGTCTTCCTGATGCTCACTGGATGTAGTTGACTATGGTACCGTCCGTAGCCATCTAAATAATTAACATTCAACGCTAAGTTATAAGGTTGAGATTATTTTTTCTGACGTCCCAGGATCAGTCTTCGGAAACTGAGACTAACACAGGTCAGAAGACATTTATGTGAGATAAATGTTTGTGTTTGTGCTTTAAAATTAACAGTATATAAGATATTCTCTGGTTCAAATATTATAAGCTGTCTAAAACTAGCTCAGGAAAATATATCTTAAGTCATTTATACGAACTTATGACCCTACAGGAAGAACTTCTCGATATATTTCAGCTATGAACGTAAAATATTGACCATGAGACATTGTTTATTGCGCAAATATTAATAGTGTCGCAATTTCAGCGAAAGGCAATTAAGCGTTTAACGTCATTGCACAAACCGTTAACAATAATGGTCTAGAGTGTCGATATTGTATTTCATCAACAGCTATAAATACTTAGGCATATTATTTAAATATATAAAAATTATCATTTATTGGTCCTATTTCCTCAATAGCATGCATACAGTCCCCAAGGTATACGAAGTTTTCCAACACGCACATGGCCAGTGTTGCGGGCTATATGTATTGTAATTAACGATTTAATAAATGAAAAATTGACAAACAATTATAATTCCAGCTATGCTCTTGTGTATGAAGGCTTCAGAGGATTTGTCTGAAGTACGGAAGCATTTATAACATTTTGTAACATAAAAATTTTGTAAAATATGTATGTGACGATATCGAAAGGTCATCGACATCTAAATACGTATATAACTTCTGGCTAAAGAATCAGTAAGCCCGTTTGTTGCCAAACTCTCCAACACTTCAACCGAAACTCGTGAAAACTATTCATATTTCAATAAGGACATAGCCATGATATATAAAGATAATGTGGAAGACTCAATCAGATCTCAATGACAGGGGTTAAAGGCATTGTCTGCCACGCTGGTTAAATGCGGATTCGCAGATATCACGTACGTCGGAAATTTTAGCAAACTCATGGGAATACAGAATTTATTACAATGTTTTCTTCCCTGAAGTATGTGATAATTCATTCATCACATAAGTCTGTCGTCCGGGAAACAGACGGCTAAACCACTAATCTAGTAGCAAACTAGCTTTGCGAATCCCCGATACTTAATAACAATGAAGTAGCAGGAGTTATGTTTACGTGGATACGGAGTATTTGAGTAAGGCTCTGGATGTAGAGCTATGTATTGAAATGTCTGTAATATAATATGGTCGGGAACTCGAGGAGCAGAGGGAAATATTTATTGCAAATATGTTACTGATTGACGCGACTTGATTAGCTATTTCTATCGTTTCGTTCATCCGACAAAAAAGCAACTCTTTTAGGGTTATTTATGTATCTGTATGTCCATCTTTCCATTTATTACTTAGAAGTAAAGTCAAAGTGCTACCTTGTAAATACAATTTTTTTTCCGATTCCCAAATCATCTTTTATTCGTAACCGATATTATCCGAAACAATTGAATAATAAGAAATAATTTCATATCCTTTTATAATGAACTCGTCATTTTATAATGATCTCCTAATCTAGCAGCAAAAATTTATAATGAACTAAATAAAATCTTGAACATACATCCATATAAACATAGGGAATGTGAAGTAAAAATAACGGATTATTTACAAAATATTATTAAGATGAAACTGAAGCACTTCTTACTGGATAGTAACGACAATACACACCTACACACACACACACACACACACACACAAATACACACACTCTCATTCTTACACAAAACTATAATTACATATTGTTATAGTCATTTTAGTAAAAGTTAAACCGTTGTAATATTTCCAAATGGTTATTTATGTTCACTTAAACTAACCTAATTTTTAGTCTTTTGTTACGGGATGGGCGCAAACTGCTGCGGCACAGTTTTTCACTATTGCAATTGTTTACGTATAATGTCATTACTGTTATTTGGTTTTATTTTGTGATCAACTAACCTTAATCTTATTACTTCATGTAACCTTATTTAGATGCAAAATTTTATGACATCCCTAATTTAAATTTTATATATGTATTCGTTGTATAAACTCGGCCCTGTAAAATTTTATTATTAGTATAGATGTTAGCGAATCTGCTGAATGGAAACATTAAGTTTATTCCAATTACCGAGTAACGTTAGCGAGTTCTGAGATTGTAAATCTGCAGTATAATTTACAAAATTAATCATTTTTTTTTTCAATTGTATATGTATATATGATGTCAAACGCTTCGTTAAGGATCCAAAATTGTATCTATTTTTATTTCTTAAAACACATAGTTTAAAAGATATAAGAATATAGGAAGAATAACAACTTGCTACCCATTATCAGTGTCTCACAGTGTACAAGAAAGCTTTCTGGAAGAAGAACTTGTACCATTTAAAATTTCTAAAATAAATTTATCAAACTTTGTCTCTCGGAGTGGAGAAACGATCTTCGCCTAACGGGTAAAATATGAGCTACGTTTGGCAGTTTATAGCACGAAAATGATCATATATCAGGGTTGCGAATTGTCAAAACGGTTTAATATTTATCAAACAGCAAAGCAATATGAAATCAGACAATTTAAATTTTTAAAACGAAATATTTTTTCAAGCATTTCGATGCTTTGCAATTTTCCCACGACCGTTCACAGTTGAAAGGCACCAAAGCATTGATTTCGCAAAAATCTACTTTCAGTTCGGCATTTACATCAGTGTAATTAAAAGCTTACGTCGACACAAACAAGCGAAGCAATAACAATTCGGTTCAGGCCGCTGCGACTGTATATGCTCTGGACTTGATTTGTCTTCGATATTAAATACGTGAAACAGACAGCTGTGATCACCTTTACGTTTGCCCATACATTTAAAGTACTAACAGCGATGTGTGTGTGTGTGTGTGTGTGCGTGTGTGACACGAGTATTTATTTATACAAAAACATATATATATGAAAATATATAAAAGAAAGAGAAAGGAAATCTAATGAGCCAATACAATGATTAAGATTGGATGAAACGGTGAAGTGTATTTATTTGGCTTACTTGTAAATTTTCCAATAATCCACTCATTATTATTGTTTGGCTCTATAAGCAAAATCAGGAATATTATCTATATGAATCTACACTAATATTATAAAGAGAGAGTGCTAATTTTGTAAGTTTGTGTATATGTGGAAAGCATACCACGGCACTAGAAAATTTGAAAATTCTTCCATTATTTGGAAGGTACAAGATTCCGGTTAGATATTATGTAAATATAATTAATTAATAATAACGACAAATTTCCCATAATTTAATCCCATGTAATCAAGTCTAAATTAAATTCCGTGTTACTTATGATTTCCTAGTATTTCAACGTTAAAGTAACAAATATGCAAATTTCGGTTTATTATGAAATGATATACCAAATAAGTAAAAGATTTTCAAAAGCAAAAAAAACCATTGCTCGATTAACGTATACAACTTTTCATTTAGTATTTATTCACATTAAACTTTGAAAATGAACTTTAATCAAAACACAGACACCAACATGATCCTGACCATCATTAAAATCACCATCATTACTCTACGATATTTGACCACACATCGCAGACAACGGAGTGTTGTCCATCCATAGGTCGCGGCTTCATATGCGGCTTGAAGGACCAAAATATGCCCAGAGACACCGATGATAGTTTAAATATGAATAAATTGAGTGAAAATAAAATCTTTATTGATTGTTAACTGATTGACTAATTGATTGATTATGCGCACAGCCGATCATCCGACAACTTGATGTATTACGCTCAAATAAAAAGCGCTGCCAGCGGTGTACAGCCAAACACCGTACAATTACTAACATAGTCGCAACGCACTACTAACCAGCTAATGTGTCTAACAATTGTCTACAAAGTATATTTATTCATTGTCTGAAAAAAACTTATTCAATAGAGTTAAGCAACAAGTACAATTTGTATATATATTTTTTTTATTATTCTTTAAACTTCACAAACGGACTGAATATGTGAATATTTTTGAGACACAAACTGTTTATGTTATGGTTGCGTATCTTTTTGTTACATTCGTATTATATATAATGTTTTGCGTGCAAAGAAAACGCTCAGTGTTCCAATCAATATCTCAGTTGGAGGTTATCTCTTGACAAGATACGTGTTGCGTGTAGCGGTTGTTCTCTCGGTGATTAGATAGATTAAAACCTGTCACTAATTGTCGAAACCGTACAGGATCGATAGTGTTTATCTTTCTATCTCTATCTGAATGTATTAGGGGAAGAAAATCTAAATTTGGTATTTATGATATAAAAAATGTGTTTGAAACACGAGTATTAGTGTTGTGTCTAAACAAAATCTTGCGAGGTTAATTAAGAAAAAGCATCACAAGATATAACATAATCAAATACTTATTTTAACGTACAAAACTAATAAATAAAAAATAAAAATGTAATGTGTGAAAATGCGTTTTTAAATATTACAGGGAATATTTTGAGAAATATATTTATAAAACGGAATTCTAAGTCTCCCAATATACTCCATATATATACTTTATACTCCACGGGTTTTTTTGTATAAGTACTAAGAGGCCATTGAAGCAATTCTAGATTTGTGGACTATTGCACAATCAGACTGTCGAGTGTACCTACTAGAATACTTGTATATACTTGATATTCCTATCAAGATGTTCAAACATCTTTAATATTTTTATGTTTTCTGACTTTTCTAAACAATAAATTTTTGATAAACATTTAAGTTTACATGTTAAAAATGCATCAGTATTGAAAACTAATTTCATAAGTGGTCGACTGCACGACACAAGTCTGTCGTGGTTATTGAGGAAGGGCTCAGCTACTCTGCTCTACCGTGGATAAAAAGAAGGGTTAATAACCATCCAAAGTTTGGAACTTCCTATAATGTTCAAGGTCTCTGACGTGGCTTATAACAATCGAGACCAAATTTGCGTGCTTTTAACAAAGAGACATCTGTCACCAATCAAGGTACGAGTATATGCTTGAGGAGCGGTTGTATTCCAATTGAACTAAATCGGAACTTTTTAATTGCGGGATTACAGAAAACTTCGATAGCACGATTCAGTTTTCTTGACACATCTAGTGTATAAGTTAATATAGTAGGACGTTGCCACAAGATCCTTTGAGGCACAGAGGAAAGCAAATTTAACTATTAGCTTTCGCCCGTCAAATTCCCAAAACACCCGAAGTTGCTTAACTCCGTTGATCACTTAAAATTGACACAAGCCGGTTATAAATGCTTCTTTATGTATTGAATATAACTGAGGCGTAAAATAATAACATAATTCTCCTGTCGCAAAACTACATTGTCATAACGCAGTGAAGTGAAAATTCAATTAAAATCATAAATTGAATCTATTCAAGAGTAATAATGGTTAAACGTTCATTCAGTATTGGTATAGAAATTATTGAGAAAACTCCTAATTGGTATCTGAGCTTAATAATGCTTTGGTTCCAATGTGTGTGTGGAAATGTATTGAGAACATTAAAATTAACTAACATGTAAATTACCTAATACAGTATATTTATTATCAACTTCAATTAGGCCTAACTCCCAATTGAAATATAGTTAATTGGCCTGGAATAGAATTCTAATTATGTTCAATATTGCCAATACTAAGACATATGAGTGGTCTGAGCTGAGTGACACCATTGACTGATACCGAAAAGTGATAAGTGAAAAACTATTACAGATTGATTTGATTTGTCTATTTAAAACAAAATTGTATATACTTTTTCTTTGTATTGTAATCTCAAAATATGTACCTCATTTTCTGTCTGTTTGTAGTCCTTAGATGTCGCTGATATATACAGTTAGAAATAAATATATAGTTCAGTAATTGTGCACCCCTGCTCCTTTATCTTTAATTCTTACTTTAAATAACGCTGTAGGTTCTATAAAGAGATTGCTAGTAAGTCATAAGAAATAAAAAAGTAGTATATGTCTTCTTCAGGCTTAAAACTGTCTCTATCAAATTCTTTTATCAAATTTCATCACAATCGGTCCTGCGGCTTTCACGGCCAGAAAGCGTAGCAGACAGAGTGAGTTGACGCATTTATAATATAAGTATGGCATTGGATAATCAAGTTACTAAAAGTAGCTAGTTTAAAACTGACAATATATTAAGTATTTTATATATTTTGTTGGTACTTAATCCGAACCTAGGACTTAGATATGAACATATCCAACTTGAAATATTCTTTCTTTAAACAATTGGACATCTAGAACTCAAACATAAGAACCTAACACAAAGCCAGAACATACTAACAGATGACACTGTGACGGACAATACACCCTAAAAGTATCCTATGTTCCAAGTTTACGTAGCTATAGTAAATTCCGCAATTTCCCCGTAGAGGGCAGTAATGATTTAATCTGAACTTAATGGGGGCTTATCTGGGGCTAGAGGCCGGTGAAACTAGTGTGGGGCACTGATTTTATAAACGCTATATAACGGATTATAATCCACTATGTATTATTATGATATTAACAGTACGGCTTACCGTTCCAATGTTATGTGCGAAGCGTGAACTATGAACTTTAAAGCTGTTTGTATTGTTAAGAAGTAGATCGTAGCCAAGTTTAAAGAAGAAGAAACATTCAATTAATAACAGTACGTCTACAAAAGTAACTTTTTAAAAATAAAATTTATACCATACACATTTATTTTATTCGATATTATAGTTGCAGAGGTACTCACGTGGATAAAAACCACGGCGTCTGATATTTGAGTGCGGCCGTCGGTCAGTTTCAGTCAACTATGCAAGTTACTGTATTACGGTTTCCTTCACTAAAACGGGATAATTAATTGCAAATACGCACGTGCTTTTGAAAAATAGAGGAAAGGAATTTTGCGCCGTATTGGGGCGGCCTAGAATACTTCCCTCAATCCCATGCTGGTAGTACAGGGTGGTCGTAAGAGGCGACAAAAGCCAGCCTGCTTGGTGGTAGAGCTTCGCATAAGGATTATAAGTTTTATCATAAAGTCATTAATGTTATTATTGGTATTGTTATCTTTTCATGAAGCCTGCCTAGCTAACTACCACCAACCTGCTTGAGTCAGCCACTAAACGACTCGTCGTGTTCCAGTTGGGGCATGAGAGCCAGTACTTTCTTTTTTACCTTCTTCTCATTTCTTAGCCAATAACGCAACAGTGATAACTTTGGTCTTGCTGATGTCCATGGGCGACGGTGACCACTTACCATCAGGTGGCTCGTCTGCTCGTTTGTCGACTATTACCAAAAAAACCAGAAAGGATTCAAATAAGCTTTCTGGTCGAGTGACGTAATCTATCATACCATATCTATTTTTATTTAGTATGACTACCTTCAAGTATGTAATAATAAAACACCGGGTGGGTTGCACCTGATCTGACCTGCACTACAAACAGATCTGCTTGTGTCATATCAATAAACGAAATGTTGAATTAGGTGTCTCTACAAATACACCACTACAATATAAATGGACGGTGGTAGGTGTTGACAAGCCACTATTATCTAGAAATAACATAAACAATATGTCATCGAGTTCAGATGAGTATTGTAACGTGCTGGCCACGACATAAATCGTATATACAGCCCTCGCAGCGGCCAGTGACGATTTAAGCTGAACTAAATTCAGTTAAGCGAGCTCACAGGCTCGAACGGAAGTCATGCAAAGTACGTCTGTATAATTTAAACTAAATAATACTTTTATTGAATTAGTGAGGTCGATATTTCCGAGCCAGTTTCGATGAATATTGTGATCGGTCATGACATAAGAACCATGATTTGATTTTTACATATGGCACTTGCGCGGGGCAAATTGCAAATATCATTCGCAAAGTGTAAAGCTGTCAAATTTGACTTAAATAAAAATGAGCGGAGCAATTTACAAAGCTCGCTACCGCAGGACGTGAGTACACGTCATGTATCGTCCACTCCCACTCAATCACGTCACTAGTGGCGAGCGAACCCGAAATTAGGGATGTCAAGTGTTATGTGATTTACGTTCATTCGCCGACGTGATCCGGGCACCGATCGATTGATTGCTTCGTGATTAACTTCACACGACATTTCTGTGCTAACGTAGACTAATAAAGAAAAAGAGTGAAAAAAAGACATTCAATCGAAAAACAGCGGCAGCTAATAGATATATTGGGGTATAAGAACCTCCATCGTTGAGTCTAAACAAGCCTCTACTTGTGATGCATCTGCTAACCGTCGAATGGGAAAATGGAGTCAGGGCTCTTATATGGAGGTCGCTGGGCGTTGCCGAATTACAGAGCAGAATCTAAGCTCGTAGTCAGAGTCACATGCCTTTACGTTAAGGTACAACATCTCCCCAATGTTACAATACCTACCGACCGCGATCATATGAAAACAAAAAAATCAAATCTGTTCAAATGATTCAGTCGTCTCTACGATCGTAGCCAACGAGTGTAGCGACCGATAGCTGGTATTGATTCAGAACTCATTTCAATACGGAATGTATTCGTCGACTTCAAGCTGTATGGACCGATAATATGGTATTGATTCGGGAATCACCCCAATCGTTCACGTAGATACGACGTACGTTGGTTCGGAGTTTGATACTAAAAGTTGCTCTTTTTAGTAAATTTTATCGACTCTATATCTTGTTCGAACTACGGTTCATGCGAACCACTAATCACCTAGTCCTTGATGCAACTAACGTTATATCCTTACACTAACGTAATACTATAATTACAGAAAATATAAAATCGGAATTATACTATACATATTTTATGAAGTAACTTACTTTTTAAAATATTAACAGATTACTGCTAACCTCTACTCACTTTAGTGTATTTTCTTAGTCTTTTCTTTCATGCTATATAATTAATATTAATCTTAATATGATTAATTAATAAGCCCACACTGCATTTCAAGTAGATGCTCATTTCAATATCAAACTTAGTAAAATCAAATTAACTTCACTAGTTTATAAGAAAGTTACAAACACTATAACCCGACGACTTGCGTCCATCGTAAGTGGCCGAGTTATGCAACTGCACACGCGTACGTTAGTTGGATGGATGTCCATTATTTACAATGTCTTCGGAGCTTCGATGTGTACTTTAAGCCGCTGGTTTTATTTATTGTTAAGAAATAGCAATCTGCAGCGTAGTAGGCGCTAGGTCGCCACAATTACAAATAGACAATTGCCTTGTACAGAATAAGTTTAAGCTAAATGATAAGTTTTTCTTTATGGTAATAGTCAACAAACGAGCAGACGAATAAGTGGTCACCCATGGACATCAGCAAGACCAAAGGTACCACTGTGCGTTGTCGGCTAGGAAATGAGAAGAAGGTGAGAAAGAATGTACTGGCTTTGGCGGCTGACTCGAGCAGGAGCGTGGTAGATAGCCAGGCGAGTTTCACGGAAAGTTAATAATACCAATAATAATATTAATGACTTAATAATAATACTGATAATATAATCTTTATGCAATGCCCTACCATTAAGCAGGCTTGATTCTGTCGCCTCTTACGACACCCTGTTCTGCCAGCATGGGATTGGGGGGAGTATTCTAGGCTGTCCCAATACGACCAAAAATGTAATTTAATCTTTGCGAAGGAAAACTCAAAGACATTAATGATATCACCACAGGCGAGGGTGAAACAAGGATTCGAGACAAAACTTACGACATCGATATTTTTATTATTATCGTTTGACATTGGAGTTACGATTTTTCTAAATTTAATTAAACTAAGATAAAATTAGGTGAAAACGTTGCTGTTGTTACGTGTGGGAATGTAGGTTGTGGGAACGGAATACAACACTTACGCTGGTTCCCTCGGATTAGGTGAGTTCTACTGTAGGCTCTGCACGTAACAAGTCGGTTATACCGTCTGAAAGCTAGTGAAAAGTAGCCTATAATACAATTATATATCATTATATATATTATATAATACGCCTTGTTATGTATTGCTTTTTCGGACGTACTTATACGGTTATTTTCATAATAAATATCGACCGTATTTATCTTTAGTAGTATGATGACCTACATTGTGACCTCAATGAGTCATGGTCTTGTTGATAAGAAATTTTCGCTGATAATTTGTGTTCCATCGGATCACCTTCTCAGTGTTCATAACAGCCTGGTGTGTCTTTATTAAATATATCTCATTGTGTATCACATTCAAAATACATTATGAAGTATACGATCGTAATACTACTTGAAACCATGAATCACTCATAAAAATGTAAAATTTTAAATATTTATGATAAATTAACATTTAAATATTCACTAGTTAAAGATAGATAATTCTTTTAAGGCAGAATTTGAGCGAATGATTAGATTTCATTAACAGCTTAAATTATGAAAGAGTTGCTTCCAACCTTGTTAAAATTCAAAGATCGTAACCAAAGTAGGTGCGCACATACGGCGCACTTAGCAAAAAGGTTTCTGTAAGACGTATGTATACATTACTTTAACGTGTGTATCAACTTTGAATATTAATTAACTGTACCATTAATCCCTAGAAGTTAAGGTAAAGTCGCACATTTAATGCTTAGTAAAAGTCGTTTAACTGTTTAAATCGTATAAAATTTTGGTAATAAATAATATTTTGTTTGTGATTACTGCGTAGTATAAAATATATTAGGTATATTATGGATATGAAATTTCTGATCTGGATGTGGATACGGATATATGAATAATATGTTATTGGTTATCCGGTTGTTTAGGATAATTTCAGTTACGGACATTCGATATATAATTTTGCACTTGGAAAAAATATATAATGTATTTACAAGGTTGACTATATTTCTAGGTATTCTTTGGTATTATAAATCACTGAAAAAAAAATGCACGTCACGAGTTTTGTATTTTTTACCGATACTTTGAATACATGAGGCATAATTACAGTGAGATATTCTACATAATTGTATGTAAAATTTGATCATAGTTTATATAATTTTTTCGAGATATCGGTAAAAAAAAAAACATATATCGACAGTACAAGTCCACAGTTATGTCTAAAATCGTATCTCCAAATAACCCACCGTGCTTTCTACGTTTCGATTGCAGTCAAGAAGACGTCAACAAGCGGACATGCTAACCATTACTCGTTTAGTCGGCAAGAATAAACTTGTAAACGGTTGAACGGTTCCCATAACTTGTCGGTTGGCAATCACTATTAAAGTAATAGTATCTGTGTGGTAGCTCATGCATTTCGGTGTATTCAATCGAAAAATGGTATGGATTTTGATGAAATTCGTAGAAATTGTAGGGATTTTATAGACAGGTCAATTTTATAATTTAAGCTTTAATTATTTTAAGATATATTAATCTCAATTTAATGGTCAACGAACTAGACATGTTTACGATTCATGTAACAAAGTGCTAGAATACAAGAGTTGCAAGCCAGTTTAGCACGTTTTTTTTATTATTTTTTAGCACGTGACATAGAGTCGCTTAGAAAAAATGAACCTTACGTGCACAAATTTTATCGCACCCTTTACTGTTTCATAGACTTTTCATGTTTAGTGACGAGTGTTTCCACGTTATACGATTTAATTGAGAACACGTTGAACATGTTGAAACTAAACGATTTCCACTCAATCACAGTGGAAGCAATAACGTCCACAGCATTACAATTACACAGGATTAGGGACACGAGGAAAACGTTTTCCAATTAAATTCTAAGAGACGTCGCGTTCGTTATGAATTGATGGTGATGTTTAAATAACTTTTGTTGTATATTTTTAGTATTTGAAGATCTTTTGCACGGATGAGTCGCCGTCGAATCCTGCAAATGTTTTGATTAGATAATTTTTTATGTCCCCTCTTTGTGCGTCGCTTCGTAGCCTCCCCACTCGCATCCATTACGTGATTAACGTAGGTGTGCTCTTGCGCATGAATACTACCGAGTTGAATTAAGAGACAAGGCATCGTATAGTGAGTATAGTATCTATGCTGCACTGTTAATACTTGCTCTAGTCCGAACGTTCTACATGTGTATGTTTGTAATTGTATTAGCATATGTGTGTATGCGTATTATGAAGCCTTCCGTAGATGATAGATAAACCCTGAAATTATCCTACTCCTATCGTACTCTGCATTAATCTCATTCTCTCGTAATTTTCTGCAAGTAAAATTTCTAACAGGTGTGAACTGCACGCGCACCTTTTTTGTCTATCTGCCTGCCTATATGTCGTCTTACAACTCAAGAACAGTTTTACTGATCTTAATAAAAATAAGGATGTATCTTAATTTTTCTTCCCTTCTTCCTGTAGGAAGAACTTGTTACTGCACAAATGATAAGCAATGTATGATATCGGTAGACCTTGTGGTAATATAAAAAAGTGAGATTATTATTTTTGTATTTATTTATTTGTGGTATATCATTTGAGATAAAAATCAAGAGATGAAATTAATTTTACAACTTTTCATTTAATTTGAACTATGTTAAATGAAAAGTTGCAATTATTTAAATATCTACACATCACAGTTACTTGTGTTTGCTCATGAAAATATATATAAATATATAGAGGGAGCTAAAGTTTATGTGTCTTTGCAGGAAAAACTTAAAGAAATAATAGTTCTCAACGTATATTTACAGCAATGCAATATTTAGCTTATACATAACTTTTTGATACACAAATTCGTTAATCAAGAAATTAGTATTATTTGGTTTTGGTTAAATCACATCTTCATTTCACATAAAAGTTTCAGTGTTCTTTTATAAGTTTCGCTGTTCGTTTTCACAATAAAGTCTCAAAATTTACACGTGATTTACTTTTAAGCGACGAGCTAGACCGCAGTTGTGTACGTGATGTGGCGTCTGGAATGATAAGGGGCATCATGAATGATAGGGGCGTCTGGAATGAGAGGGCCGTCTGGGAGTAATAGTTAAAACTTGGTTTCTGATTGTCATATGCTGAGATGTGCTCAACGTCAAAGCACGTTTTTGAAACATTAGCAGACGCAAAAAATGACTTGTGAAATATAATTGTGTTAACAAAATACATTAATGATTTTGAATTTGAATATGCATTTACCTAATTGCATAGATCATATGTATGTACATTCTATAATGTGCAGAAGTACAATGTAGGTGGCTATGTATCATGTTACTTATTAACTACGCAAAACGTATTATTTTCTTCTCCCATTAAATTTTAGCCTTATTAATTTGAATATAATTGAACTGAGAAACTCTCCCCTTTGTTGAAGTCAGTTAAAATATAACAGAAAGTCCCTTCCCAAAACGTAACTTTTGGACTTTGGACTTGAAGGCGACCACCACTCGCTGGGTACGTGTTATAACGATATAAATCAGCCACGATAACTCGAAACACGCCCAACATTCCAGACGCAATGACCGTATTTTTTATTGATTTACCCGGAACACTTACACAGTAACGGAATTCTACAGTTTGAAAATATTTTATTTTTATTTTCGTATACAGTATTCAATGTGCTTTTGCTCTTTAAAAACACCATATTTTAATATTCTTTAATTTAATAATTACTTAATGTATGTATTCATGGTATGCAGTAAAGATTATATCAGTATCTGTTATGTGAAAGTTAAATATATGTAAACGTATGTGGTCGTGGACTATTAGAACTCCAAACGATACTAACATTGCGTGAACGAGTACCATCGGGAATACTCTGGGTGCTGTACGGCCCAGCGACCTCCAACAGGGGCACCGTGCGATATAGTCTCAGCCGATGTTCTATAGCGTGCACCGCAAACGTTACTATGCTACAAAATATATATTAAAGTAATCAAAATTTCTATCCAAAGGTTGTCTAGTAGAGATTGCTACTTAGCGATAAAACAAGCTCTGGTGAATTTCCTGTTTTTTCTTCTTACTGCCTGTGTACAATAAAGAATGTGTGTTGTTAAATAACATTGGGCACGGTCGATAAATGGATGAGTGGCGGGTAATGGAAAAATATCTGCAAATGCGGAAAGTCCGTTTCTTGTTGTTAAGCCGTAATGAAATTCAATTATTTATTAACCCCTTCATCAACCTACACTGGAGCATGATGAATATCCCTCCAGACTTTTTCAAACATCCGCGGTACACCCAAGTAACAGTCGCACGCAATCCCATCTGTTGAAGATCGCGGGTCTCTACAACCCAATTGAAGCCCAACGGTACTGGTGCATGTTTCTAGAGCTTTCTTGTTGCAGTGCTACGAAGTTAATTAATAAGTGGGATTACCACTTCTTTCTTGGTGGGCAAAGCGTTGGTGACGCTGATGGTATTTTTGAAACGATTGGCCACGGTGACCTTGATTCGATCGCCTACCCAATTTCTATAATAATGTCATATAAATATATAAAAACATTACAATTATTATTATCATAAAATTATACATTTTGCTACAAAAAACAGTAATGAAATCGCATGTCAACAACCTACTTATAAATTACAATTGCTATCTTCGTTATATTAAATACACAGTTGTTTTATGCTCCGAGCTTTCCGCTAACGAGAAGATTCACAAAAGAAAGCAACAGAGATCTCGTTCTTTTAACAAATTGTATCTTACTTTTGTAAGTACACAAATATAAAAAGTTAATGAGCTGGCATAACCTCTGACAATGTATCCAAAACAATACAAACGACGGCTTTCAACGCAGCTAAATGCAATATGCATTGAGTTTATTAATGAAGAATAATAATGAAGCAAATATCATTGCACGTGATTTAAGTTTATGTTCACCTCGGGCTGATCAATGGCGTCGCATTTGTTGGAGGTCGTTAGGCTAGTTATTAATGAATACCTTTACGGAATATTAGAAATTGATTAAATTAGATACTAAAATATTTGAAGTGACAACTTGTTATATGTAACATTGCTTTTTTTTATTTTGCACTTTTTAATACTATTCTTGTCTTTCATAAAGGTAATTTGAAAACTTTAGCTTTCTTGCTGGAGCCACAAAACGTTTCTCACTGAAATTTAACTGGATACAATGATGCGGTGCATTAACTATTTTTCGTGTGTACCGTATTCAATGTCACGCTGTCGGCGAATCAATTACTGCAAAGCACCTAGCAGGAATGGCTGCCATTAGTATGTAAGTATTAACCTTGATTCGGTAGTAGACAATACTTATGGTAACGGTGTAGTTGTTTATAAGAAAAAATTGATGATAACATAAATTAATAAGGCCATTTAAATATTAATTTAGTTTCATAAATGAAAGTGTCCATTATGATAATTCCGGGAGGAGACTAGGCCATAGTAATGTTTGTGTTGAATGCCATTTTTCTGTTTAAAATATAAGAAATCATACCATTGAAAAAAATAGCCCATTGTGTTATGTTTTTCTTCTTCTAACATGCACACAGTTTATATAACTGTAGCATGTATTCTTGACAACTAAAATAATAAATACCACTGAGAATTGGGGCCAAGTTAGGTGAAACTTTTGGAATAAGTACGTATAAAACATGCTCTTAAAAATATACTTCTTTCATCGTTCCCCAACTTTTAGCAATGTAACTTTTTCATTCAATAATAGAAACAAAAAGAAGTGCTTAAAGATACTCCGAATGAATAAATGATTTTGGTTTGTTTCCACGTGTAACAAAAACATAACGTGTCGTTTGTAACATTGGAAACACACCCAAGAATGAATGAATACTCCTCGTTGTCGTCTAACACAGTTTAATTGAACCAAGTTTATTACTTTAAGAAATTCAAGTAACCCAGTCAGTCTATCACGGATACTATAATAAATGTAGAAAACGTTAAATGTTTATAAAACACCAAAATGTATGTTTACATACATGTTTATTGTGTATGTGTATAGGAAGCGTTCTTAGATAAGCTTATCAAATAAGAAAGCAAAGATAATAATTATAAATGACAAACGTTTACACACACAATCCTGCAATAGAAGTTGCGGGTTGTGGGTGACGTGGATATACACAAATATGACATCGCAAACATCCATG
>DWPT01001595.1:0-18235 GCA_018251895.1 Agathymus mariae mariae
TGTCTGTATTTCTTCGCATAAAATTAAAGTTTTATCTACGGAAAATTGTATTTGTTAAAATACGAAAAAGTGTTTCCGTAAAATATTTAAAAAAATCACGACTGTTAAATAGCAAAATTATGCATTTTCTGCAAGCTTTTCGATTTACACGGTTTTGATTTGAAAATTTTTAATTTTCGATTTACACGTTTTTCTCAGGAACGTATTTACCGTGTAAATCGGGGGATAGGTGTATTTCAATTGTTATCTGCCGCATACGAAACGCCCGCTCCGAAATTACGATTGAAAGCCGTCGTCTCCATTATGCATTACCTCCTGTATTTTAATAATACAGGGTTCATTATTAAAATGAAATTATCATTTCGATTCCTTGCAAGGTATATCAGTTTGTTTCTATTCTTATAAACGATAATCTCATTTCTTTGTTCAAGCCTTATGACTAAACCAACATTAGGATACCTTACAATAACATTACACTTTTATTGAACACGATGGAATACATTTTAGTTACTGTAAAAAGAATCGAAAAACAGTAAAAGGTAATAGTAGTTAATTTAGATTTGCATATCCACGAAGGTCAAGCTACGCACGTCGGAGGTCACAGCCGTTAGCTTTGGTTATAAGAAAGATTTCTATAAACCTTAAGCACTTTATACTGATACTTTGCGTAATTTACTAACTCTACTGCCTTTGTTTAAGACAACTTACTAGTCGCGACGGTGTTCGGGTTCAACAATTAATTATTATACACATACACTTGATACATAGTCATATCCATCCGGAATAAAGTTATTTTGAAACAGTAAAAGACTTTTCATATAGATGCCGTGGTTGCGAAGATTACCTTCCGCGTATAAACAAATGAGATTATGTATATGCTTAAGGTAATCTGTGTAGGTATGCTAAAGTTAATGTGTTGCATTTTCAATTATTAATAATGATCGTCTGTTGTTACAGCTTGCAACAGAACTTACATGGGAGACGTCGGTCGCACATATGAATTGGAGGTGCGGAGACCTCGAGAAGACCATCTGCCTTTCGTATGTCATCTTAATTTCACTGCAACTGGAGAAAACTATGGAGATATTATACAGGTACGGCTCACTCCCTAGTCAATTTATTACAGGGCCCATGTAACTGCTGCCGGGCCTTTTTCAAAATGGCCAAACTCCGCTTATAGACGGGGCTTTCATCTCGGTTCCTTTCATCATTCCCCTTGTCCAAATTATCTGACACAGATTTCGTACCATTATGACTTTAATCTTGTTTCTAGTTATTATACACCTATTTGATTGATGCTTTGACACCAAAAACACCGTGTTGAAGTACATTCTAAAAGTTGATACATCGTATTATTGATTGTATTGCTTCATACTTTTCTCATGGACTTTGCAGTGCTTCAATGTGTGTTAGACTCCAATCACTGAAGATGTTGGCATTTGCAGCAAGCCCGAATCTCGAGCATTGCGTCAGTATCAACTGGAGCTCAATATTTTTGTAGCTTCCTGATACTTAAAAGAAATAACAAAATATTTTTAATATAGTGATCTTTTTTTGCTCATAAAAATTATCCAAACTATAAGTTGGACACTGGCTCTGCTTACCGTGTGACATACTATATTGAATTGTTGGTAAATTTTCTCCAGAATTGTAATACATACCTATCCCTAACTAAAGTAGAAAATAAAATATTTCCGTGTTACTTATTGCACTACCTAAGGTTGTAAATACTAATTTTAATGTTTAGTTTTTTAATTCATTGAATAATCAAAGTAATTTCAATAAATTATAATAATAACAAATTCGTGATACCAAGTTCGAAGAAACTTGAATGGCAACCTACGGAAGGTACTTCGTATCAAACTGAAGCTCAAATAAATAAAGTCGGAGATAATAAATTTGGACTTCAAACTCAAGCGCTAAATTGCCTAACGTTCATTTCATATTTTTTGGGTCACTCTGTATTTTTAGATATTTTATAGAATTCGATACAATTACGTTGAAAAATGTTTTTTGAAAATCATTTTGGAATAAATATATGCATTATCATTATGCTTTAGCAGTTAGTAGAATAACTCCATCCCATCTGTTCGTTTGCCGTTTACCAATTACGACAAAAAATAGGTGAAATGCCGTTGGTGATGATCATTTGGTTAGTTACGTGTTGTTATATAAGGACACAATTATCTGTGTTATAAAGAGAGTGTGAAATTCGTGAGTTCGTGTATATGCCGAAAGAACTTCGAACCCACGGCACCTATTTGAAACATTCTTTTATCATTCAAAAGATACTTTATTCCAGACATGTTATTTATTATATCAAGTGTATTTGTATAATAATAAATTGTTGAACCCCTTCGATGTAGAGGCGGCTGCTTGTTTTTTTTATAAAGCATCACCAATTTTTGTAAAGAATAATAAATAATAAAGAAGATTAGGTGTATAATCATTAACTGCACACGAAACAGTTGTTACTCTATTGTTTCAGGCCTCAACTTTCTTTGTCAAATATCATATCGATTGTTTAAAACTACATGAGAAATAAAGTTGCTGTTAAAATTATTATATAATATCTGTATAGTGAAACAACCCAAGGTATAATCAGTTTCAGAAACTTGAAAAGCAATTAATTTTATACCTAGAAACCACATTTAGTGTTTAAATGCCTAGTTGATGGGTAAAACGCAAAGTCAGAGTTTATAATTTCTAATTTGTTTGCCCTTAGCTCTACACGCAGGTGAAAGTTACCTGCCAAAAAGGCTAAACTTTGTTTAATTATCGCAGTTTGTTTAATTATTTGTTTGACATTAATGTTTTATTCTATCTAAAACACTTATAGTTTTCGGGAGAGCGTTTTCGGCGTCTGATATTGAATTTTACGAACAAAGTAATACGCTTAAGTATTTTGTAATGCTTACTATTTCTATAGTAGAGCTGTACAATTTTTATTCCAAGCGTCACATTAGTGAATCAAATTAAAGTCATCCATCGTAGTAAAATCATATAATCAGAGTAACATTATAATATTTTCCGTATTTTAACATTATTGATAGATATATGTGGACAACACAATATAAAGTTTATTGAAGCAACCACAGTATGACTGTCAGAATAACCGTGTTTCGAAGGAAATGTATTAAAATAATACCATTAACGGCCAATTCCTACAACCTATCTATTCACTGCTGATTCAATCGAGATTCAGTATTATAACTGCATATTATAATTGCACTGTATTATAACTGCACTACTACAGGTACTCCGAGGATACATATATATATAAGACTAACTGTCAACTAAAAGTAAATGGTAAATGGGTTATAGGAAGCGGTCGTAAGATGATACAGATGGTTATAATTTTAATTATTATTCTCTCTTTCTGTCTGAGTCAGTCTTCTTTTTATAGAAAACATATGTCATGTGTCTAACATTGTGCCATTATTGCAGCTAACATTCGACACGTTTACTGTGGGGAAGTTTGTGTCCTTCACGTCGGACGGCTGCCCTGATGGTCATATGACCATCGTGGAGCGAAGTCCGTCGCCGCCAACTGGGCAGTGGTGTGGATCAGCTTGGGGCTACACTGTATATTTTAGCGAGTCGGATTCTATAAACATGACACTTAGATTGGACAGGCTGAGTCAGCAAGTTAGTATTAAATTTTTTTATATGAAGCTTGACTCATCTCTATGCAGTTCCTAAACCCTTAGTACATATACTTTGAAGGTTATAAAATGCAAAAGCAAGTTCAAAAAGCTTGTGCGGTATAAATGTCAGGACTGTATTTATATCTACATTTAATAATTTAAATATACCTCAAATACCATTTCTCATTATGATTTAACAATGTAGAAATATAGCCTTATTCTTATACAGCAAACATTCGATCGAGGTCAATGTTCCTGGTCTGTAATATCAGCTTGAGTGGTTAGAGCGACAGTCATTATATTCGTCTTTGTCAACAATCGTAATTACGAAGTGGTCCGTAATAGGTATTGGTTTTTATTGATCCGTCGGTGATTATAAGTCGTCGAATAACGTTAACAATTTGTATTTGATGGTCTTGATGGAAATTATTTATTATTTAATAATAGGCCTACTTCATAAAATATTTATTCTGTACGGCGTGGCGATAATAAGATTGAATCGTGATAACTTAAATGTTTTTTAGTACCTTTTTATTAAAGCTTTTGATGCTAATCTGTAAATATGTATATTGGATTTAATTGGAATTCAACAATATTACATGTTAATGTCGCCATCTTAACTGTTATACGCCGCTTCGTGGAACGTAAGATGGAGTTTTTTTTTTCACTATGTTTCAATAAAATAATGTAAATTTTAATGACGCATACCTATCAGAATAAACTATCTTCCTTAGTTATGTTAAACAACACAATTTCATTACAAATGCCTTTTGCAACAAAATAGATTAGCTTAAAATAAATACGTCAGTGTACTGACAGATTGTAATATAAATAAATACGTATATTTATTTATTTTGTAGCATTTACAAATCTGAGTTTCAGTTACTTACTTTAAATACTATTGTCTTTACCTTAAACCCTACGTTTGGTAAAAGAAAAGTGTAAATAGCCGAGAACTTAGTGTAATTAAATTTATAAAGACAAACAGAACAGCGAGCTTTTCTTTAGCCAATAAAGCCGGAAATATTCTTTATATTTGTTTATTAGTCTCAAAATGTTTACTCTAAAGAAGATTTCTACTAACAACGTGTTTGTTTAATATGTTCCCATCGCTGAAATCGCAACAATTTACCACGCGTCAACATCGATACGCGGAGTTAATTAACAGTTTCAGCGTACGACAAAGTTAATCCATATAAATTAACAACAGTATTTATCTTCATTAGGAGACTCTTACTAAGCATCCCTTTATGTTACACTGACGTGACGTAACTAACTACATGTTTTCGCCTGTGACTTGCCTAATATTTCACAGCGCCCCGGTTTTAACGGTTCGCCGCCCTTGCTTTATCTGCTTTTAGCAGACGTATTATGTGCACCAAGGGTTGAACTTTCGATCAATTAATTACTCGGCGATTACGAACACCCTCGGGACCGCGCCGGATAATTCGCTACCTCTCCAATGACTATAATGAATATTATTAGCGCCCAATTCCATAATTTAATCAAGGCAATTTTATTCGCATCAAAGAATCCATTTTGAAATATTCCCCTGTGTTAGCCGGATTTCCAGGTAATTCAATAACAATTATTTTAATGGGTACTTGTTATAGACTTATATTAGGACAACTTAAATTGTCGTATTCTATATTACATCGCCAAGCGTCTCTAATTATCAATTTAAATTGAAATATATTAGAAAATTATTGAACAAGGGAAATATAATTCGGGTATTTCGTTAAAAATGAAGTTACATTACATTATTATATGTATAGTCGTTTCTAAAACTATCCTTTATATTTAAACATAAGTATGCATTCAAGTAACGCACTTGATGTTAAGTTGGGTATTTACGTGTCTTGAATGCAGTGTTAGAAAGGTAATAATAATAATAGCTGTAGAATAAAACGTTAAAAAATGGATTTGTTGCTTCGTTTTAGATCGGTGAAGCACCGGTATTATAGATATCCGTAATGACTTATTTTTAAATGTTGAATCATTACATTGTTTGTCATACAATTACAGACAATTGTATGACTCCACGTGATGATGATCGAGTTTCAAATTATAAAAATAAATTATATTACGAAGAATAGAAACTGTCATTATATAAATAAGGTAAACTTTAAGAGATGGTAGGAAAGTTTTTAATTCTTATTAACCTTATTCTGTTAATTTATTATTATGATTTTTTTTTATTTATGTCAACCATACATAAAAGCTGTCCTGAAAAGTATTTTTTGCCGTTTTTGCTCCTTCATATTGAAGTACCTTATAAACAAGCAAATATCGGTATGCCAGGAAGTACCTGCCTTCTAAAAGTTAACGGTGTTAAGTAATATAAAATAGTTCTGTATATATACATCAAAAATTGTCTCGTCAGTATTTCCTCGTTTTACAGCGACGGTCTTGTATCTCGTAGATGAAGTACATTATTAAATTTAATTACAAATAGTGACAACCCGTTTTGGTTTTAGGGCGTGGGATATAATTTCGACTTTAAGTTAGCGTACAAGTTTCTGAGGCGGAGTGAAGCTCGCTTGCGGTACGGTAACGCGACGGTGGGGGCGTGGAGGGGGGAGAAGGTTCCCGGATCGTACTGCGACCGCATCTTGAGCGATTGCGACTTGCGTGCTTGTCGCATACAATCGCCGAACTTCCCCGGCGTTTATCCCCGCAACGCTACGTGCACGTATCGCATTGAACATACAAAGGTAAAAAATATCAATATCACCCAACAGTTTATGTACATTGTAAATGTTCGACCGAGAAGACGTGGGCGGTAATTGGATGAGTTGACAGTTTCAACATTACTGGCAAAATTTCCGACCGCTTCCAAGCTTCGAAGGTAACGTAACGACTTTATAATAAAATTTAATATTCATTTTATTTTTTATTTTAAACAGGCAGAGCTTATAACATCACATTGCAGTTTTAATCAAGGTGAAACAGCGAATAGCTAACAGTGACTTGTATTCTACATATTTAATCAATTTCCACCTATCTAACATCTAAACTTTAATTCTATCTAAACATAAAGTTTACGAACGTGAAGATACCTAATCTAAATTATTAGGTAATTTATGAATATAATTTCGTAACAATTACACAGCACTTCTGTTCGACGCAGACATATTTCCAACTTTTAATTAAACCGAGTATGCGCCTATTCAGCGCTGAATTTACGAAATCAACTCAATTATTTGTTGCCGAAATACTATCGTACATTTGTGGATTAAATACAAAACTATGTATATTATGTAATTACTTACGTTTCTGCTGAACAATTTAATTAAATTTTTCAATCTGTTTTTACTTATTTTCATATGATTTAAAATAATTTATTAACATTGCATATTTGAATAAATTAAGGATGTTTTAAAATTTCAATTGAGTCATGCGTTATACAGAGTGAATTTTTCAATAGCTATTCTGGTGAAGACTAAAACCGCATCATTGGATTTTTGAAAAATCAAAATTCCTACCTAGGAGTCGAACCCATTGATTGAAAAAAAAAAAAACACAACTGTCTTATTACTCCATTCGATAGTATCGCTAATAAGAATCGAATTCTGTGATCTAATGTTATAGGGCTAACTAAAGGAAAATGTTTATTCAGACAAACTGTTTCACTTTTAAGTAATTTTTAATTCATACCTTACCTGTACTTTGTTCGAAGTGATGCTCAATTTTTTTTTCAACAGACACACCACACATACATCACACACATATCACACGTTCGTAAAATTACATTCTAATTGCAAATTTTCACACAATAAAAGTTAAAGAAAATTTAAATAATTTAAATTAGAACGTAAATTAATTTTACCAAGAGATAACTTGCCACGCACACTTGAAAAATTTACCTATATTATACAAGTAAATTGGTTGGATATATTATTAAATAAATGAATAATTATTTTCTAGTACAAATTTTCTAGTTATCATAGAAGATCATGTTAGAAATATTGAAAAATAAAAGATTTTGTTTTTTCTGCCCCACCAACATAACCTATTTTCAATGATTTTTGGTTTTAGACCAATCAATGCATTATGTAATCGAGGCAAGAACAAAGAAACAAATTAGAGAAGATTCGAGACTCTTTCTAAAATCTTGCAGACAGAAAGTCCCATCATGCTCCCGGCTAATATACAAAAATATACAAAAGTTAAAATTCGTATCGATAGCGATAACTTGAATTTCGAAAAGCGATTATAAAATTTCATTTCTTTATTTATTTATTTTTCACATCAATATAATTTTGACTTCGAATTGCAAGTTAG
The DNA here is from genome assembly GCA_018251895.1 of Agathymus mariae mariae. Taxonomy (NCBI): domain Eukaryota; kingdom Metazoa; phylum Arthropoda; class Insecta; order Lepidoptera; family Hesperiidae; genus Agathymus; species Agathymus mariae. Next base: position 7,932 of record DWPT01001595.1, read on the forward strand.
TTTCATATATATTTCCTATTACTATTACAACTAATCTTATATTTAGCACTTGTTGAATTCCCTATCAAAACATCGACATTGTTATACTATGAGAACCCTAACTCGCATACATAGGTAGCTACGCACAATTGCCTGCGGTTGATGTGGCAGTCCGTATTAATATTTAATTCAAAATTCACACCGCCTGGTGCCACTGTCCCAGCAACGAGACACATAAATATAAACAACCTTCCGCAAAGTGTCAAGCGGAAACCGACTCTACTTGCATGTGCGTATGGTATTATTTCCAGCGTTGCGATAATTTCATATCGTAATGATGAACATTTTTTCAGATACCAGCCGACAAACATGTTTTACTGGCCGTGAGGCAAACGAATAGTCATAAAATACATATCAAGGATCAAATAGTGAAGTACGATAGAAGCCAGCGTGTTCTGAAGTAAGTAGTCATTCGTATTTTATTAATTAATGATATTAATAATAAATCTCACAGACTCTATGAATATCTGTGGTGAGGGCGGTATGGAAACACACAGATTACAAACATACACAACCTGAGAATAAATAGTTATCTGTAATATAAGTATTAAGTAAATAATATATTTAGAAGCATATTTTAGTCAGAATTAAGTTAGAATTAAATTTATGTCGACATTTATATGACGCAAGTTTATATATATGAATATCACTTACCACACTTTGCAATGAGACCCTTTATATATAGTAATATATTACATCCCAAGCTATAAATATTTTTCCAATAACCGACTGTTATTTGTGAGGTTATATTTTCCTTCCCTCAACACGCACAGTTTGTCGCTCTCAGTCAGTCGTTTCTGTCAATGAATATATGTGTGATTACATTTTATTTCGTAAGTGTATTGTTTACATACTAAACAATAACTATGGAATATTTCATTTGAACTGTGAATCCTTGTATAGAGAAGTAGTTCTTGTGTTAAGAATGGACAGATGGAGATTTAATTCTGTTCGAAATTATGGAGAATGATTCTCAAATTTACATTATTTGTATTGACTAAAAATCTCTACTGGTAACAATTAAATAACTCGTGAACAGTGTTAAATGACTAAATTACAATAGACTTTTCAAGTCAGCCAACTTGATAGTAGGGCTTCGCGTAAGTATTATATTATCAGTATTATTTTTAACTCATTAATATTATTACTGGTGTTATTATCATCTCTACATGAGGCCTCCCTGGCTAGCTATCACCCTTCTGCTTGAGTCAGCCGCCAAACGACTCGCCATGTTCCGACATGGGCGCTCGAGAGAGAGACTTTCTTTCTTACCCTCTTCTCATTACCTGGCCGATGACCTATCAATGATGCCTTTGACCTTTGTTTTTTGTATAAATAAGCGATTTTTATTTCAAAATCTGTTGGTCGGTAACCATTGGTAGTTTGTTCATGAATGCTATTGTTACGAATTCCATTACGCAGCAAAATACCGAAATCTCCAAACTAGGTTTTAAACGATTGAATATTCAATCGTTATTCTATAAAGTTTGTTGGAGAGTGAATGTTATTCAATCAAAATTTATTTCTTAGTCTTTTATTTTGTCAGTTATTTTTGTTCTTATTTGTAACGAGAGAGTTGAACCTAGTTTCTTAAAATAAATGGAGTAGTAGTGTGGAAGCAAGTGATTTAAAATAATGTGGCCAATGATAACTTTCATTAACAAATGGTACGGTAAAATGTTTCCTTAGCTATTATGTTAATAAATCTCATCTTATAATATATTCTGTTATATTTTCATTATAAATATTAATATGTAATATGTAATATTAATATGTTAAGTGTCTCGTAGATGCCACTTTTAATAAATATCATCTTCTACACAAATAAACTTTAAAATATTCCATTCATTTTTCTTTTTTTTTAATATACACAATTATATTTTATGATACAGTCTTGTATTATGAATGAATTCTATTTGGATAACACAATGCAAATTATTTAAGTGGTCATTGAAAAGCAATTATTATGTTCTCATATAAATTAATCGTGATTAGCATATGATTTAAATGTTATTGTTCAATAGGTTGTATTATATCACAATTAATTTAGAATATTTTCAAATACGACACGTATAACAGAAATAATATGAAAATGTATCCGTATTAACTGAATTTGAAGTGTACGTGTTTGGCATCGTTGCAAAGCGCTTATTATTGCGGTTATCGGTAAAATCGGAGCTTATAACAATTGCATTTTGTACTCTCGGGAATGCACTTAGGATATAAAATGTAAATGGGATGTGTACATGAATGTAATTTTAGTAGAATTTTCTCTAACTCTGAGCCAGGGAATTTTTGTATGACTCCACATAAGAGGATTTCTTTGACTTAAGATTTATTGATTCATACTGTTTACATTTTGCTTGTTTGATCATATACCGATTGTTACTATAAATTAGCAAATTTTAGTAGTAGCTTTTATTTGTTCGTTTTTAATGTGACTAAAGTCAAATCAGTATTTATGAATATATCATACAACAGATTCTATTTCAAATCATTTGTAAGTGTCTGATGTCACCATTAATTTCCAGATGAACTGCATGCCTTTCATTCAAAATAGCAAGGTTTTTGTGGATAAGGATATAAAATTTTAATTTAAAGTTTATAACCGCCTGGCTATAGTTTGTATTGTATTCTCGTTCATTTGTCTATAAATGACAAAGGAATTCATTGACAAAAATGCATATAAAACCATATCAACTATGGATTTCAGCCTGGCTTCAAGTTTTAATTATTTTCAGAATATGGGATCAATGCAACGTGGTTCAAGATTATTTGACTGTGTGGGACGGTGGGACCCGCGATTCCCCAATACTCGTCCGGCTATGTGGTGGTGATGCTGTCCCGGATATCGTCAGCCGAGGACCTAATATGCTGCTCGAATTTCACACGTCACCATATGATAATCCATTTCATCCGGTGCCTTTGAGTTACTTGCCAGGCTTTGAACTTGAAGTACAGGTGATTTACATCGTTAACTATGTTTCAGATTTCAAATATATTTCTGTGTTTGATTGTTAGTTCATACTTGTAGTTGAATATATTTTTTAACATTATTATAAATTCAGTATAAGCGTATTAACGGTGAACTTACTAAGTTGAGCTCATACGGCATCACGGGTATATTTTACAATAGGATTGAATTATATCTATCTGATCGTTACTTTTCTGCCGTTCTAAATGGGTTCTCTTCAGTGTCGAATCAAATTTTGTCAAGAGTTCCGCAAGGCTCGCATTTAGGACCAATCCTATTTAACATTTTTATTAATGACCTGCCACAATGTTGCTCACATGCTACATCTTTGTTGTTTGCCGATGCTCTAAAAATATTTAAAATTACTGATAATTGGGATGATGTGTTGAAGCTTCAAAGTGATATTAAAGATAATGACATGGAGCTAAATGTAAGTAATTGCTTCCATATAAAGTTTACTAGAAAGAAACTAATAACAGGTTCTTCCTACAAAATTAGAAATGAAACAATTTCTGAAGTGGATAAAACTAATGATCTAGGTAGGGTATTTGACAGTAAATTAACTTTTGTACCGCATTTTTCAAGAATTGGGAAAAAATTCAAAAGACCTTCTACGAAAATAATACTTTACAATAGCATAGTTAGATCTACACTTGAATATGGTAGCGTCGTCTGGCGTCCACATTATGCAACGCACATGTTACGCATTGAGCGCGTACAAAAAATATTTGTGAGGCACCTGGTGTATTCTATTGGTGAACCAAAAAAGAATATATTCTTACAAAACTTCTCTCATATTAAGATGAATGACTTGGAAACTAGGAGAATCGTTGCTGACATGATGTTCCTTTACAAATTAGTTAACTATCACTTATATTGCTCACAACTTTTGTCTAAACTGTTCTTCAGAATACCCCTAAGATTGCGCCACAAACACGTTCAGCTATTCTATCCGCCTCATCGTAGAACTGCTGTAGGCTGTATAATAAGAGTAGTGTATCCAGAGAAATTTACATAAACTGCACGACAATTAGTAAATTTAAGAATTCCTTTATACGAAATGTATCCATGTGTTAAACGAACAATGCCATATAATAGGTATTCAATTTTCTATGTTAGTTATACTGTTAAAGTTTTACCCGCTTTTGTCTTCTTATATTGTAGCAGTTGTTATTTTGCAAGCGATGTTTACCTCTCAGTGATTTTGCAATCATTGCACATGAATGTATTGATATTTATGTTTGTCAAGTACCTATTTTAAGATTGTAACAACCGTTGGTGAACTTTTATAAATAAATAAATTAAAAATAAAGTTAAATATTTTTCAAAATTAAAGCAACTGATATAAGTAACTTAAATTTCATTTTTGTAATATTAATAATAACACATAACAACAAATAACAATAAATTTGAAACACTGAAGTACCTTCAGATAGTTGGTGATTTGTTTTTAAATAAATCTTAAGAAAATCGGCGATAATACAGTTCGAATCCACGTCTACGACTATCAATTTGTTTGTAAAGAAAATATTATTTGTTACCGAGGATTCGGGGAATCCATTCCCTTCGCTTGTCTTCACTTGTAGGTTCTCATAATATTATTCCTCGCAGGTGCTATATGTGGACAAGGATTCGCACTCGTACGTGCGCGCTGACGGGCGCTGTCGGTTTGTCCTACGATCTTCCGACAAGACAAGCGGCGTGCTACGAAACCCTCGACATTCTTTGCCACCAAATACTTCCTGTGTTTATTATTTTCAAGTAAGCGCTTTCTTTCTTGAACGTTTTCTAGACAAGAACTCATATTTGTTAACTAACATGAGATGTAAGCACAAGTTAGTTAAAATACCTACTAGGTCAGGTTCCAATTATTTTAAATTAGGATACTAATAATATTGGTACTGGCTCCTCTACTGTATTACGTATGTGTTGACATTTTTTCTGTAATTTTTAAATAAACTACCCTTTATTTAATTAATTTTAATATTTTAAAAATTAGGACAGATTATAATCAATAGGAGTTTTAAAAATATAAATCGAAATGTAAAAAACTTCATTGTATGCGTTCAAATGCTTTAGGGTCGACCCAACGAAATTGTATGGGTATCGTTTGTGAAGTACCACGCGGCGGGGGCAGAATCGGCGGGGTTCGACCAGCAGAAGGACTGCTCTTCGCAGCTAACGATATGGGATGGTGCAGCTCCTGACGCCGATCTTGATAGAAAGGTATGTGTTCGAGGCAGTTCTTATCACTATGTACCTGGTATCTAGACTGCTATTGTTTTCCGCCGAATCTTTGTAACAATATTATTATAGTACACAGATAGGTATGTAGTAGAATATACCAATACCACCCAGGTTACTGTCAGGCTGTATCCTTAATAAATAATTTAAAGTCCTTGCAGGTCGCCGCTTACAGTACTCCCGAACAACAATTCGAATCGTGACTCTCAAGTTGCAAGTTTGAAAGTTAATTTATCAAACCGAAGTTTATCTAGCAGTTAAGTTCCCACGATTTTCATAAGTTGATGAACACGACAAAATTCTGGCCAATGCTCAGTGAAATGAAATGTGGATTAACTTACTTTAGCGAGTAAAACTTCCTCATAGCGGAAGACTAATGTGTTGATACAAATACAGAAGCGATATAAAATTGGGTGGCGTTCCTTCGTACCATTTCACTTTGCCAACAACCGCTACCTACTTGACGTTGGGAGCCAAACATTAATTTTCTTTAATGTGTCTGAGCACTCTTTCTGACTACTCCTCGAACTGCACTGCGGTGTTTCGTTCCATTCATTCGGTATTCCTCCGTTTGCATTAAGAATGGATGAGAGCTTCGTTCAAGTTATTTTGTGTTAGCACTTTAATCAGAAAACTTTTCATTCGCTGGATACTCTCAGTAAATAGCACACCTGGTCGGCAAATCACTTCCTGCTTCGGGTTTATGTGCTTCAAAAAGTAGGTTACGTTTTATTTATCGAAACTGGATACGATAAGTGCAATTCCGTTCGGCATTCCCGGATTACCAATGAAGTTTTTCGATAAAAAGTGCAAATACGCTACACGTTTCAACACGAAGCTGATGCCAACATTTTAACAAATACTTACTTGGAAATAAAACTGGATGGTGCCAATTATTTTCTTAAGATATATTTATTTTTTAATGCTGCTTTGACGGCAATTGGTTTTAGTAACTTTGTGTTTGCTTTGAAGGGTACTTACTGTTATAGAAATTAAGTGTATCGACCTAGTCAGTTAAAGAAACATACAATTGTTACCAATTGTTTTTAAATTCTTGAATTTTTTAAGGTTTCATTAATTTGTCGCAAATATTCGTAACTTTAATGAATTGTATTGGAGTAATCGTTAAGTTACCTCAGTAATCAAATCTCTTTTTAATTGATTATGAATTTCTTTAGACCGTTATTTACATTTAACGCTCGATATTGTTATTAAAAAAATGTTTCGAACATTAGAAAGTTTTATTAAACTTGAAATGAGAACTAACGCGTTTATGTTATGCAGCTGGAAATGAGCGACAAAAAGTCTCTGCTTGGTTCCTTCTGTCGCGAAGAATCACCGCGGCTTTGTGACCACGCGTTACTCTCGAACGCGACCAGAGCGACCAGACCTTGTGCTCCTAGCGAGAGTTACATCACAACTGGATCAGCACTTACTATTCTACAGGTAATATTAGTAACTGTTTTTCTACATATAGTTTTTCTATACTAGCTTAGCTAAAGCGATCTTTGTTAAGGATAATCTTTATTATATTTAATGTTTAATTATGTGTGTACAGTACACTAGTAGAACAAAAACATGATTAAAATAAGTAATCATTATTTTAATAATAAGTGTTTAAGATCGTTGAGTTGAGGTGTGTTGAGATACATCTAAAGTATTTTATAGATCTCTAATATTATTACTCCAAGGACATTAAAAAAATGAAAGTATCTTCGATAATGTCAGCTTAAAGCAAAACTTATGTTTTTGATTGATATGACTTGATTCACTATTATAACTCATATCCCCCCACTGCTTGGGGTCTCCGACGATAATGAGGGGGATTAAGGCCGTAGAGAAAAGTGCCGGTCAAGTGCGAGTTGACAAACTTCACATACACATCATTACGGTGAACTCTCAGATATACGGGTTTACGAGAAATACATATAGTAAAAGTTATTATTCGATCCACTGTTTAATTCATTTGAGGCCAGTTAATTAATCAGACAATTACATTCCCGTTTTCATCACAAACAATTCGTAGGTACAATTGATGATTGGAACCTGCCAAACAACAAAACGTGGCTATTAACTTAATGATTAATTCATTAGTTAATGAATGTATACTTCATTGCCTGTAAACTATTATGTCTAAACATGTTACAGACATATGAAGTGATAAGATATAAAAATCATCAGGGCTACATTATGAAGTAAAGCCATTAAACCCAAGTTAACATTGAAAAAACACATTATACTCTCATGTAGAGGAACGCAAAAAAGATTGAATAACATAAAATATTTTCCTAATTCCTACTAGCCGTGCTATATACACCAGGTCTATAAAATTTAACAAAAGCCTTTGAATTGAATTTTACATAAAACTTTAATTTGGTTTTCTGGCTACCTGTTAATTGCTTTGATACGTAATGTATGAATTTTTGCAGGTTTTTGTTATCGTATATTATATTTTTTTATTATTAAATGAAGGGGCCTTCATATGATAAGTTTGCTGGATCTTATCATAGCTCAGGTCTTTAAAACTGTAACTTTAATTGAGAATGATTACAATTACAATTAAGTGACTTTATTACGGACACGTAATTTTTGCAATATCAAACGACACCGCCACACTGTAGAGTACACAAGACGTAAAGGACAGGGTCGCAAAGGAGTAAAAACAAAGAGGGACGACAGATTTATTGTAAGCAGTGGAGAAACCGCACTGTGACTTCTTCCGAGATACGAAATAAACTACAGGAAGTTCGACAAATGATAGCATCAAAACGATTGATGCTGTCGTTATCACGTATAAAGACCTTAAGCCGCTGGTATAGGGGTGTACTTATCCGACAGAGGTCCTTTGCCCGCAGGTCATCGCGTAGCTCGGTCTAGCTTAGCACGTTTGCACCGAAATTTGGATGATGACGCTTGGAGAAACGTAATCTTTACTGATGAGTCCATATTCCGTCTTAAGTCAGATGATGGGAGGGTAAATAAGGAGTCGACCCGAATAAAAATACGCCTAGTGCAACACTATTGCAAGAGAGCCCTCTCGTGGAGGGTCAGTAATGGTATGGGGCGGTATTTGCTTCGGAGCACGTACGGAGATACAAATCGCAGAAAACACATCCTTGATCATGGCAAGATACGAAACAGACATTTTAGAACATATTGTGATGCCTTTTTCTCCGGTCATTGAGGATAATTTTTCTTTTAATTCACGATAATGTTTGTCCGCACCTTACGGCGGTAGTATCGAAGTATTTTACTGAGGTCGGAATCAATGTTTTGGTGGTGGTACATCACGCTCGCCAGTCATAAATCCGATAGAACATGTTTGAGACAAGCTGAAAAGAGTAAAATAAACAAAGAAGTTCAGCACCAGATAATCTAAGGGATCTAAGGGTAGAAAAATGTAAACTAAAGCCACAAAGTTTCATTTATAATATAATAAGAAGTATCCCAGATGGATGCAGACAGTTTTAAAAACAGTGTTTAGAATAATATTCAATTTGCATTATTTCATTACTGCTTCTAATTTCGAATCTTACTGTCTTGCAATTGTACATTTTTTATTAAGTAAATTTTATTAATGTTCAAAAATATTAATTTACTTAATTGATTCTATTCAACAAATTTATAAGCTTATATTGTACAGGTAAATATATTTTGATATTAATTTGCCACTTGTTTGGCGTTCATCTAAATATGTCCGTGAGTGTATATTCTGTAATTGACTTTTGACACTCCCCAAGATCCCAAGAAGAAGATAAAAAGTATAGATATTCTATCTGACCTAGCAGTTGCTGTCTTGAATGTCTAAATATGAATAATATCGAATTATGACCACAGAATTTATTAAAAATTTGACGGCATCCGTTTGAAACAACTCCATCTACCTAATCCCCTTAAAGCTATTGTAGCAATAACAACGAAATCTGTTCTCAAAAACGTATACAGTCACTAGCTTTTTGGTTATGCTGCCTCTTTATATTAATTTGTCTTCGTGTATATAAAACAGATGATCTATAAATGTTAACTAAAAAGTATAATTCGTGACAAACGTCTTATAAAGTGACAATATAATTAGTATCTTTGTTATAATGAACACTATATAACCTTATATAAAATATTTAATTTAACATTTCAAAACAAGTAAATGTAGGCGAAATTCATACTAATTTACTTTCAAGTGAAAGTATAAGCACATTTGAATATATGAAAGAAGGTGTCCTTGAAATAGCTCAAAGATTTCCTCGTCATGTCATGCTTTGACTGCGCCTGCATTCACGACTCATCCTACGAGTATTCGGATATGCACGGTTGTACAGTACTATCGCATGCTGTAATTAAAATACTGACAAGGACGCTATTTTCTACATTTGTTTTAGTCTTGCTATTAGGTTTTAAGGTTCTGCGCATAAACAAAACGTTTATGTTGTATATTTAAATTTAATTTTGTTAACACAATTTAAGCTAAAAGGGAAATAAATTACGGAAGATATTTAAAATGTATGTATATATATATATATATATATATATATATGTCAATATATCTTAATACTTACATACATACGTATTCATATAATACATGAGCAACTGGAACTATAAATATTACTTTCTACCTTTTATGGGCAACTTGATCTTTGTTGGCTTTAGAATTAGTTCCAGAAGGAAACATATATGGGTCATGACACTTGCATTGAATTACAATACTAATTATAATAATTGTTTACGAAAACATTATGTGCAATAACTTCGTTTTTAAACTGCATTCATATATCTAATATAATCTGCGCCATCTAGTGGATTTATAAAGAATTTTAACTATTATACAACGTTATAAAAAATGATTTATTGAACAGGAACTATTTACTATTAATATATATGGAGATATATGTGTATATATACATCCATATATATTTCAAGTGAACGACTTGTAGTTTGTTTTTGATAAATAGGGGAACCTAATATTTTACTTATTTTAATAAACTACCTGTGTGCTAAATTTCATCCAAATCTATTGATTGTGATTGAATAACATTTATCTTAACTTATAAAT
>DWPT01001596.1:0-18233 GCA_018251895.1 Agathymus mariae mariae
CTCACGGTAGGGATTTGTTGAAGCGATGGCGTAGTTTGACGTTCGAAAAGTGATTGTAAAAACCAACTTCGAATAAAATATTATTTCATTTCATTTCATATTATTTCATATAATTTCATTTCATTTCATTTCATTATATTTCATTACATTTCATAAACTTGTGTATTTTATCTATTTTATATATGGATTAAAGTCGTGTAAGTCCTTACGACAAAAATTTAAAGAAATGGATAGGTGTATTAGACAAATTTTTAATATCTATAAACAGATATGTGATAAAGAATCTTTAAACAAGGATTGGGCATAATTTGTTTACGTCTTCATATCGCTTTTAAAAGGTTCAGCGTTCTTTTATGGGGCTTGCTGTTCGTTTTTACAATAAGGTTCCTAAGTTGATACGTAAGTTACCTATTGGAATTTTTAAACAAAAATATAGCACAGCTTATTGTTAAGTGTATTATGGATTAAATGAATAAATTAATGACACTGACGCCTAGAAATAACAGCGTGGAAACTAGAACCGCGCAGGTTTAAACTTACTTTGTAATTGTCGTATGTTTTTATAAAGGAGTGCTGAGGAGTGTTTTTCGCCGTTTTCATAATCAGTGTTTAAGCACCTATTCGAATCGGTAGCAAAAGCAAAAAGTTACGTGCATAAGTGTATTTACAGAATATCTAAATGATAAAATTATTTTGAATGAAAAATCCAAATATGCATGTTATTTGTTTATTATATGTACCATACTTCTTTCTATGTCACGCTCTTGTCAGGGCGGTCGTGGTTATCAAGATATACCAATGCTTGGGCAGATGTTATTTGAGTCACGAGCATTCGCCACTTCTCTCTAATTATAATACTTGATCAATGAAAATCTGGTCCATTAGTAGTCTACAGAATAACGAAATATTTTCTCATGACTCCCTAATAATTCTTATGTTACTACGTGGTCATAAGATTATGACGTCAGGTGATGGTTCCATGTTAAAATGCGTTCACTATAATCAACAATTACGATCTGATTCACGACAAAATCCACTATAATACCGATTACTCGAAATCGTGGCGTACACGCGTTCCACGCTGTTAAAAATCGATAAAAACATCACAGAATAATGTTAATTCAATAAGAGTACGCGTTTAACGCATTTTATAAACGTTTCCCAGCGACATTTTACAAAATGGCCGTCTGTAAGCAGTTTGGCGCGAAACGATCATCAATGAATATTTGGTAGGGAGACCATTTGATACGCACATTTTTTTGCGGATAGACCTTATTATTGATATGGGTCCTAGAGGTTAATTCACGATCATAAAGCGACACAATGTCGTAGACTGTCAAAAGCGTAATCTAGCACAAAATAAATTTTGATATTTCTATTATATTGATTACACCACGAATTCAGCCATGAGTTTGAATACTGAAATAATATAATTACAATGATGGATTACGATATTAATAAAAATGAATGATCACACACTCATACAACAGAAATAGAATTCCCTGAGTTGTGAGTGGTACAGACATTTACAAACATATATCTCAAAAACCCATGATCCTTAAACAAATACATATCAGTCACATAAAGTAGCTCGCCAACTCAGCGCGACACTACCAACTGGATAACGGGGTGTTATATAGATATGTACGATCTTCGTTGTATGTGTCTTACCATGCCATCCGCAACACAAAGAATCAAATGCATTCATGAAACCTTAAATTTATGTTTCGTTACCCCTGAAAACTTTGATGTCTTTTTTTTTAAAATATTACTAACATTTCACGTCATTTAAAACGAAACACAGTATTGCTTGAAACGAACTGATTCATGGCAAGAATAGCGAGCGTTGTAATGCTCACACCAAGCGAATGTGTAAGAAGCTTCTAGTACCTATTATTATTACCTATTATATTTATGATTTTACTTAATAAATGAAAATATGGGCCACTAGTAGTCTACAGAGTAATGAAATATTTTCTCATGATTACCTCATAATTCTTCACGTTACTGCACGGTAATAGCCTAACGGCTTATATATATGGGGCGTATGCTACTAGTGCTACTACTACAAGAGTAAACTTTATAGCTCAGATAAACTGAAAGAGAGCTTATTCAATTCCAGTCAGACTTCTTTACAAGCCGAAATATAATATTTCGTGTAAAACTTTATGTACTTTTGACGAATATTTTACGACGCTTAGAAACTCAGTAGCCTAATATTAGACAGAAACTTCAATTCGAATCCTGCAATTACCTAACTTTTCAAATGATGTGCGGATTATAAATGAATTATCACTTGCTTTAGCGAAGGAAAACATCGTGAGGAAACGTGTACACCTGAAAGTTCTCCATAAAGTTGTCAATGGTGTGTGTCATTTACAAACCCGCATTTGGCCAGCGTGGCGGAAACATTCAACCTTCTCTTTGTGAGTGAACACCCGAACTCATCAGGGAAACAATTGTGGGTTGTAATGACACACTTAGAAAGTGATTATAATTGATTATTGACAATAAACAAATAGTGTTTTGTATACTATTAAACGAGCCATCTATTAACTACAAAATTAATAACTACTAATATGGAGACTTAATTACCCTATATTAGCCTTTCATATCTATTCCAGCATGATACACGTTACTTCCTCTGTGTATGGCTCTAAGCCATAGACATATATTGACATTAATTACGAAGTCTTACAACTACCTTAATTATATTTATAAGTATTATATGCATTATTAAAGTTCTCGGTAAACTGATACCATGTTGAGCGAACAAGCATAAGTAAAAGGATTTACTTGGCTTCGTAAAATAAAAAGTAATATTTTTCTATGTTGACACTATCCTGCCACCGTGCAAGTACTCTCAGGATTAAACTAAGTGGTTGGTGATTGGCCTGGCGCTATAACTTCGTCCGTTGTTTAGCAGGTATACCACGAGCAGGGGAGGTTGCCTTGGACTCAAGGATGGATGGTGACCCTTACGCCCAAATAAGAAAAATAGACCACACAAAAAACATTGTACTGTGACAGCATGATGTACTTTAGTACGAGATCACGATATAATTTAATATTATGTAACATGTACAGAAATAAATATGATAAACATTTTATACAAAAATGTTTGTCGTTTAAATAAATATCGGAAACATTTTATAATACAAATAATAAAAAAAAAATCCAAAAAATAACAATTTACCTAACTTATTGTCAGAAGATTTAGATTATCAAATTAAATTAATAAATGACAATCGACAGTTAAAAAGCTACCGGACCTAAAATAATTTATTTGCTACATTAAGTTTGTTTTTAATTCTTACTCGTGATTTGTTTTTATTTTAAAGATTATTGTATCAAGTGAACAAAAACTTGACACTTGTTTATTATCAGTGAAATGTCTGTTTTAATTATCCGAGCAAAGTTATTAAAATTAAAATGCTTGTATTACTGAAATATTACTTACTTAAGTACTTTAAAATTTATTTAAAATTAATTAATATTGTAAAATAAGTTGAGTACTCAAAAATTAAGTTGGAGTGTGGTTCCTGTCGAAAACAACTTTAGAGCGTCTTTATCAACTCTTTATAAATCCTTCAAGTCCCGTATAAATTTTGAAGATGGTATTCCTACTTTACAATTATATTTGAAACTTTATTTACTTAACTCAGGTTGTAATGAGGTTTTGATTCGACTTTTTCGAGGTTTTAAGGGTTCTATACATTAGCTTATACGACCTTATTAGGGATATTCTTTGAGTGTTTTTAATGCGATGTTCTGGGGCAATAATCGCTTTCCTTTATTTTTAAGTTTAAACTAAAAAATATATAGTTTGTGTGACTAAGATAAGAATTTGTACCACACTTGTTAGTAATCCTACTTGCTGAGTGATGGGTCTTGAGTTTGATTCCCAGCCAGGGTAGACTTTTATCTGTCACATAAATATTTCGTTCTCAGGTTATGCGTGTTTGTAATGTCATATTAGTGTACGTGTACCCGCAACAAGGAACGCGCGTACGGGGGTGTGAGTGTGTCACGATGAGGTGACGATGGTAACTGCCAACCTCGTCTGTAAAATGAGACGCGTCGTAGACATGTTGCTACCCATAAATACTAACGACAAAGCTGCTTGATAACGGCTTCTTCATTGTTATTATGGTCTTCTCAGTCTATTGAGATGAAGGATAATAGCTGGGTAGAAGAAGTTTACAATCGCTGGTACCGCGCATATTGAATTACGTAGTAGTGAGCCCAACGATCTCCAATACGAGGAATCTCACTCGTCCATTATTCAGGGTCACCGTGAGCAAAAGAACTTGGTTCGGACTGGATTAGTTATTTCATTAATTAATCTACATTATTAATAATAATAAATCGCTATAGTTACACCTTGTTGGATGAAATACTTATGAGAAAACATTTAAGGGTTTCAAAAGGAAATTATGTATATACGAAGATTTTGTAATTTTTTTACTATCAATTAAACACGTACCATTTTAGGAGATCATGACCAGTCAGTGTAACAGTCGGCCAGTGCGCTGGTGGGTTATTACCTCACATTCGTGTTAGTCATTAACAATTTAGTTATCTACATATATAATTTTATCGTATAACGTTAATGGCTTCTCGCCAAGTGTATAAAGATTAAATTTGCACAATAAGTAAATGTAAGTTTTACTTCGCCGCGGTCCCTATTTGACCTATGTAAATTAGTTCAGATCGATGTGTCTATAATGTGATGAAATTGTCGTTGTTTTTTCTGTATGTTGTATTGAAACAGATACAGAAATAACTGAATATGTTTCTAACCTCTACGAACTGCACACAGACGTCCGCCTTGCATTGAGCCTGCGTTAGTAATGAGCGAACCGAGCAAGATGGCGGAGGTCAACTGTGACAGCTGTCATAGCTGTCATTATTTATCAATACAAAATAAGGTTAATTTAAACTTGCCATATTTCTGAATTATATTGTGGGATAATTTGTATGCTTCAATTACATGTATGTTTTGTTAAGAAATTAGTAAATATTGTCACGTGTCAGGATACGCGGGTTCATGAAATGCTTAAATAGTTTATTTTCACAGTGGCCGTCGCGCTCGTAGATCGCAGGTCGATTTCGCTTCGTAGGGAGAGCACTCTTCGCTTTCGTATTCGGGAACCGAATGCTCCGTGGGCAATCCTGCCCGCTATTTATGTCGATTTCCGGACCTTCTAGACTTTTCTAGACTTTCATGTAGAGCCAACAATAATACCCGGAAATCGATAGAACAATGTGTATGCGATATTCGCTTTTACCTAAGGTATAAAGGCGAGAGTGGTCTGAATTGCTCGAGGTAAATATTATTACTATTGCCTCTATTATTTTCGGTCGATCCTTCGAGAACTTCCGTAACAATCTTGTTTTTAGCGTTTTTCATTCTTATAATAACAAATAAATATGTTTTCAATTTAAATTACTCTAAAAAGTTAAATATAATGAACTGAGCCGAAGCGGGTGCGGTCACTTCAAAGATTTATATGAAGACGTCTAAAATGTTCTCTGTTTGACTTTACCAAACTACCAAAGTTAACAAAAATACAGCCAAAGTGTAAAAGAAAGCTAGTTTATTTTATTCAACCTGACAATGTCAAACGATAAGCCTTATATTTTATGATGTAGCTATGCAAATGTAAAGTTAAAATAATTTAACGTATATTGCTTCATGAATTTTAACCTCCATCTTGTAATTTCAGATCCGCCATGTTAGAAGTGGTGACGTAATTTTCAGTAATTGTTTGATTCGAAGATACGTCTATATAATATGTTTGACGTATTTTGGCCGTATTTTGACGGCTTAGAATATTCCCCCTAATCGCGCTGGTCCTGGTTACCATTTGACAACAATCGTGATAAGATGTCGGAGGTCTTATATGAGAAGTAGCAACATTGATTGGTCTGTAGCAGGAGTTGGTGTAATTGAAAAATGATTTTAATATTAATTTTATTTTTAACGTCTTCAAATAGATCCCGTCACTGGTACAATCGAGTTTTAACATAAGCGTTGTTCTGGTACTAATATATTTTGATGATTAACGAATGTGATCTAAAGTGATTTATCTTTAGTCGTAGACGGATAATACTGGCCACTAGGTCCACGTTGGCGGATGACCATTCACCAAGTTTGTATGTTGTGCGGACATGGTGTCTCGCGATATTATTATTTAGCCGGTATACCCACAAACCCGTTCTCACACGTTAGGCCGTGACCTTTAGTGATGGTCTGGGCCTAGTAAATAATCGATATCGACATTTGAACTGTCTAAACTAACAACTGACTAACTAAACTAATTCTTTGGTGGAACAATGAACTCGGGTTCGAATTCTGCATCTATAATTGTTCGTATTTAACACTTGCTTCGCCGAAAGAAGAAACCTTGATATCTGTGAATTCTGTATTATTTTCTCAAAGGTGTGTGAAGTCTGACAATTCAATGGGTCTTAATTCCTCTTATTGTGACAGGAGACCTGATTCCACCAGTGGATCGGTTATGATTTGTACAGATGTAGTTCCTTCTGTTGAGGCGTTACTAGTAACGTCCAATCTAATCGCGGTGTAATTGCATGCGTGTTACTATTATTCATCTAGACCTAACGGTAGTGATATGAATGCATTTTAGCTGCAATGAAGAAGAGCAATTTAAAAAGTGTTTACTTGACGTACTTGGCCGTCACAGATAATGCTGTCTTTTAAAAAAAAAAAAAAAATATAGTTGTGATATCATTATATATTAATTTAAAGATTCTGTGGAATTGATAAGAATACAGATTAAGAATTTAAATGTAGTGTAGTAGTATACACATTATTATTGTTATTTATTTTCATTGACTAGCGACATGACATTGCACGATATATAAATTCACTATATGTACCACATGCGACACTTACAGTTGGTAGTACGAGTGAAAAAAACGAGAGTTACCGTGGTTAATTTCGTTTAAATAAGTTTATTTTGCCTTATGTTATGTGTTAAATAATAGGAATATGAAAACAAATTAGGAATGTATGAGAATAACCAAATACAATACAAAAAATAGTTAAATCACACTCGTATAATGGGTAGGTATATGTTAATTGCACTCTAACTACAATACCAAAAGTATTAGTGTACTCATTCCGGCCTAACTCTTATCCACTTATAGCTGTAAAACGTGCGCTAAGAAATTTAGTACGAAAGAGAGAAGTCTTCGCAAATATTAGTGGTGTACTTGCACCTTGTAACAACAATTTACAAATAATATTTCAGAATTTTAACACTTTTGTTACACTGTAAATTGGTTAATATTGGACCTCGAAAAATTATTTAATAATAACTTATAAATAGAAAAAACCAAATGGTTTTTTTTTGAGTTATTTTAAAAATTTTATTTAAGTTTAAAACTTAGTACGTTATTTTGAGCTTCAATACAAAGAAAAACATTTTAAAACTAAATTAATAAAGCAAATTTAAATAAACAAGTCAGTCAATCGCAATATCGATACATATTCTCGCGCCATTCCGTCACTAAAGCACGCGTCACTTTCGTGTTTCATCTTTACACCTTCATGATGCACCTTTTCTCGCAACTATACCTATCTCTTTCCGACAAAACTATTCCATCTACATTATGGGTCTCTTTCTCTGTAGACATTTCGAACACCGTGTTGATACGTTCTTTGAATGTATCCTACACGAAGTACAGTGCTATTGTATTGAGTTACAAATATTGCTGTCTCTTTCTATTTGACGTATTCTTTCTACGCGCTGTGTCTTATCTTTCCATAGAGTTTTCGAACACCGTGTTCGTTATTGTAAAGTTGAGTTTACACAGTGTTTTAGAGTCGAAAGGCGAGTCAGCATTCGGTACAGTTCGTCAAAGATCGTAAGGCTTCGTATGGAGCAGTTTTAAGGCTGTCATTGCCTATTAGGCTAATAATATCAGAGTGAATATGCTCGTTGCTAAAAGGAACTTGAGGGTTAAAAAAAATTACTTCTAGTTTATAATGACGATGGTAATTATAATTTAAATTAAAGTATAAGTTTTAAGACATTAAATTCCAGATTTAGTTTTTTGTTAATAGCCAGCGTATGAGTAAACAGACCACAGAGTAACTTTCCAGCGCGGCTCATAGTCAACACTGATAACAAGTTCTTCAGACACCCTTAGCTGTGCGGAGTGATGACTATAAGGCTTTTGCACTTTTTAAGAAAATAATGGTACCATAAACTATGGTACAGGTTGAATACAGTTAAACTGAATAATTTAAAGGAAATCGAATCACCGCCCTTGTTGACAGTGATTGGAATAAGAGATCCGGCGATACCGGACTGAGGTAGACAATTGGGCGACTAATAGATAAGTGGATAGATATTGATCATGGCGAGACTGTGATGGCGGGAAAAACTCTTGACAGTCACACATGGGTCAGATGTAATTGGGTCGATATTTCGGTGAAATACAAAAATAGTTTTTGTTATAAAACAGTTAAAGTATAATATTAAAGTTACGTCTTAAATGATGTCTTATCCTATTGACACAGGGAATGTTAGTGTGATGCGTGAATATAATTAGTATTGCAGTCCTATATCAACGTAAAAAAAGCTCAATCTTATAAAACTCAAAACGCAGGGATCCTTGCAAATATCAGTTAGTCATTTAATTTCCAAACACCCTTGACGTCTTTTAAACTTGCTGATCGTTTACGATTGACACAGGTCACTGAAGAAGTGCTTTAATCACCTCATCGATTATAACTGGACTTTTCTGTTCAGTGACTTTTAATGTCATTGTCATGGAAAATTAAAGTCAAAACATGAAAATATCAAGCAATTTTATAGTCTTTTCACTTCCAAATTATAATAACAATATATTATTTAATATTAAATTTGCTAAAGTACGCCCGCTAATTTAATCCTGACAGACAGCCCGTCAAATTGAGGGCCGAGACCCCTCTTAATGCGATCTTAAGTACCAACCTACCTACCTGTTAAGACGGCGACAGGTTACAAATGTTAAAGGTAGCTTTTATGGTAATTTGGACGGCAAGTATAATAAAAAACAATACAACGAGCCATTACCCGACGGGATTCAAATATTTCAATTAATGAAACGTGTATATTCTTTTTAATTTTACAACGCCATCTAGCGTTAACAAAGATAATCTATTTGACAATTATTTCTGTAACAAGAGAAAATGTACTTAGAATGGGATGATAAATCAATTTTCAATTAATTTTTTACCTACGCGTTCACCAACAAGTTAATTAGTCAATATTCACTTAATTTTTGACGCAATACATGCGTCAGTAACTTTACATTTGTCATATTCATTTATTTTTCGCGGTAAACTTTCCTAATAACATAAATGACAGCAAGACGACATTTCCGTAATCAGTATTACAATAAAATGTTTGATAATATTCAATGCTCTGAAAATTCACAAATACACCGAAAGGTTTAATTAAAGTATTTAATATTAAATACTTTTTTTTCTTATATTTTTTATTTTTTTATAAAACGAAAATAATTCTCAGATTTCAAATTCAAAATACAAAATAGTTTTTTTTTTATATTTCAATAGTATATAGGCATTTCCAAAATGTTTTTAACAATACTTTTTAATATTTTTTTGTGTATCTGTGCGTTACAAATAAATAATGAAATATTGTAGTAAAAAGTTTGTACAAAACCTTTACTTACTTCATAGCTACCGAAATGTACGCCAGAAGTCCATAAAGAGGAACATTTTTAATTTAGAGAAATTATTAAGTCAATAAATAAAGATTTTATCATCGTCATCACTGCTGGGCTGGGGTCTTCTCTCACGATAACAAAAGTATAGTACATCACGTTGGCCAAGTGCTGATTGGCAGGTTTTCACATATTTGAGAACATGAAGAGTTCAGTGCGATATCATTTTTGAATGGATATTTACTCTGTGCTTAATTAATTTTTTGAACTCCTTTTTTTACTTTTTATACGTAGATACTAGTATCTAAACTAATTTAGTCCAGTACATTTCCAACACCACAGTTTTAATGCAGCACTAATCCCACAGACATTACTTCCTAGGCTGGAGAGAGATGAGGCTGCTAGCTTTATAGCGTTTATTTAGTAAATGAAACGGTTCATTTTCGTTTTCCACTTATACACTAATACAATGGGTGAAAACATACAGGATATTGTGAAAATACGGTAATACAGCGTCAAAAGTTATCAAAATATAAAATGAAACAATATATTATTTTTATCTCTTTCGTTATGGGCAGTCTATTGTCTATGGAATATAGAGTACGACATGATAGTATTGACAGTTGATTTGATAGACAGAATGCGCCTAAATCTGATACATACGCCATTAACACTCCGTGAGAACTATTTAGTTGTTGGATGGAATTATTTCTGTCAAAGAACAAGACGTTGATCATTATAATTTTAAACAATTTAACAAGTAAAGAAAATATATTTTTATTTAAAATTTGTACAAGTTAGTAATGCAAGTAGTGACGCAAAGCCTTTGCATGATAAAATTAATAAAACAACTGAACGGGATAGTATTTTAACTAAAATACAAAATACTTTACTAAAAAAAACCAAAAATTTAACTATTTCAAATAAATTATATATCTCGTTCACAAGCCCCTTACATATACAGCCAAATTACATAGTTATTCAGACTCTAAAAAGTATAGCATACACTACTTACTTTAGAATAATACCCACCTTATCCTTTCATCGCTGTTACCTATTGATGACCCCATAACCCAGTTGGTAGTGACCCTGCCTGCCGAGCGTGTCGTTCTGGGTTCGATCCCGGCCGAGGTAGACGTTTTTGGGACAGATAAAGGTTTGTTCTCGGGTCATGGGTGTTTGTAATGTCATATTTGTGTATGTCCATGTCACCCGCAACACAGGAATCCTAGTGCGGGGGTGTGAGTGTGTAAACGTTTACGTTTAAACCTTTTCTTCCTGAGTATTTATTACGCAACTCTTGAACCCCAAACGAAATTTCCTCACGAAACATTCCGATATGTAGCCGTAGAACCTGGTTGACTCTTGCAAAAGCTCTGTCAAAAATCGCTAGATTTCAAAATGTCGTAACAGACGGTCCGCTCGTATCATTCGTTCCTTTTATGTGAATGAATTATTCGAAGCTCCTGTCACATATATAACGTACGCGAAAACTTGTAACTGTTAATAAGTTATTACATGGAATATCTTTAAAAATAAGAACATTTATTTTATTTGTGGCGCCATTGTCGAGATACAGCGTGGTGTAGAAGTCGTTAATTTAAAACGGGTTTTAATTTGCAATTTCAAATTTAGAACTATACCGTTAGGATGTAACGTTTTTTTACTATTATGCCCCTCGTACGAGGTAGACGATCAATTGAGCCAATAACTATGGTATATTTAGGTTTATGGCAACTCGACGTGAATTCGCTTCAGCAAACATAATAATTATTAAGATTACTAATAGAATATGTATAACAAGACAGTTCATTTGAACACCACTCTGTAATAAATACATTATTGCAAGAAATTGCGAGAAAAATTAGAATCCAAATTAAAATCCTGACTCTTTAAATAATAGTAATTAAAACAAGAAAAGAACATATTTTTAATCGGTTTAGCTCATCTCCGCAGACTAAAAATCAATACTTAAAAACAGAGATACTTACTAGAAACAGAGTGCAGATTATGTAAGATTGTATGTATGCCGACAGTAATCTCCAGGGCTACGGCACATATTGGAAAACTTCTTATGGACAGTTTACTCTCCCCAATCCCATGCTGGCAGAACAGTGTTATAAGAGGCGACAAAAGCCTGTGTGCTAGATGGTAAGGTTACGTATAAGGATTATAATTATCAGTATTATTATTAAGACCTTAACATTATTATTGGTATTATTTTCTTACCGTGAAGCCTGTCTGGCTAGCTACCATCTTCCTACTCGAGTCAGCCGCCAAACGACTCGTCGTGTACCGACTGGAGGCTTGAGAGCCAATACTTTCTCTCTTACCTTCTTCTCATTTTCTGGCCGACAACGTATCAGTGATGTCTTTGGTCTCGCTAATGTCCATTGGCGACGGTGAACACTTACCATCAGGCGGCTCGTATGCTCGTTTGTCGTCTATTAACATAAAAAATCATTTCAGCGTATCACTTACACCAAACAACAAGATTGTCGCGAGATAAAAAATGCCAGTGCGATTTTGCTGAGCGGGATAAATTGCCATCTCGAATCAATGTGACGCAGACCGACCAGTGCACGAAACACGGCCGATTTAAAAAACTATTAAACAGATTTACAACCTTCGTATAATCAAACTTGTAAATAGTTGTCACTTAAGTAACTTAGTACTTAAGTCCTACTGAGATGTTTTTAGAAAGCTATAATAATTATATATAATATAATAAAAAAAAATTCCTAAGTTTGTTTTAACAGCCAACAAATGAGTAAATTTCAAAAAATTCAAGGATTCGAAGGGGAGTGCCAGTTAATCGGGTAGAAATTCTGCTATGCACGAGTCAGGATTTGGGTGGTCAGGCGACTTCAGAAAACTGTTGTCTTGTCTCCAGTAGGGTGCTACGACCTGTGCGTTTCAACGATGTGCAACATGTTCAACTTCGAATGTTAGTAATATTTATCTGGCAGTAATAATATTTGTTTTTGGGACATAAAAAATTCCATAGGTGCGAGATAAAACCAGTGATAATCTAGTAGTCTGAATGTTGGTCTACACGCGGGTGATCTCGGGTTGACTTTGCACACTCAAAACATTGCTTAATTACGCACAAAGCTTATTACAAATTAACTAACACTTGCTTCGGTACAGGAAGACATCACGAGGAAACCTAAGAAGTCTACCCACTGTCCTCAAAGATGTGTAAAGCCTGCCAATTTGCATTTGGCATAACGGATTATATCGTCAACCTCACTCATGTGTGAGAAGATCCTAGCCTAATGATGCAAAAATTATAGCTTGTAATGATTAATGATGAAACGAGCTCAAGTTTATTTTCCTCTTTTGCTTCGTTTGTGTAGAAATCTTCATTGAGTTTCTGTAATTTAAGATGGGCGAAGTCCAAATATTCTAAGATTTAAATTCGGGTTATCTAGCTATATAAACTGCCCAATTTCATATAAGATCTTCATTCAGCTTTGAGAATATATTAAAAAAGCTTGTTCTATAATTTTATTTGGAAGACAAATAAATTTACCATCCAGAGAGTATTATATTATAAAGAAAAGTATTATAAAGAAATGTTAGGTATTTTTTTATGTCTTCTTTAATCGTTATTGAAGTTATTTTCGAAATATAACTGAAATTCCAATATGAGGTATGACGGGCCTGCTTAATTTCATTGGGCTATGGGTTGTTTATAAAAAAAATGAATGTCCATTTGCTTTGAATTTTAGTTATTCAAATCAACACTGAATGGAAAGGCTCAATTCTCTTACGCCTCGGCTCTGATGCTTTTGTGGCCTTCTCAATGCAATATTCACGGTTCATTATAAGCACAATACGCTGAGTGTGAATCACTGGCCGTCACAGTAATTCTTATCATTAATACTACTAATTTTATTGTGGTGATTCATGCGTTGGGTTTAGAATCCTTTTTAACCTTTTTTTTGATCCCACCACTGCCCCCAAAATATTTAAGTACGGTTTTTTTACTTGAGTATTAATTAAAATCTTATTAATTATTAATCAACTTAAATTTTCTGTAGCATCATAATTTTTTAATTCAATCGTCGTCGTTCAATAATGATCAACTTTTCCCAATATGCTTAACGGATAAGATTCGAATACATTAATAAAATCTTTTTAAATATATGTACCTTACTAAGTGTTTTGTTCCGATACAATTCACACTTGAATGGCGCCAAAGGAATAATAAAAATGGCGTAAATAAAAAAGAAATCATATCTGCATGTGTTAATATGCCACAAAAAATATGGAATTTGAACGCCAAATGTAAAGGACCTTTATGAGAATGAATGGATGAATGAAAAGCGAATAATATAGTTCCATATTTGAATTTGAATTGAGAAGGATTAGTTCGAACTCGTTTTATTTAATTTCGAGATCAGGTAATTTGACAATGATGATTCGGTTTAAGTTCATATCTTGCCTTTTTTGATGTTAAATGGGAATGAACTTAGAACTCTTTTTATTATAATATCTTAAAGTGACATAGATTATGTTATCTTTCTAGTTATGTACAATGGGTGTTGTGAATACCTGTAATTGTGATTATGTGAATTTATCTTAAAGCAAAAGGCTTTTTACTATAAACTCTCATGATAAAAAATTTATTGTTTGTTAAATTAAACACAAACTTATTTTAGATATTGTCTTTATCTATACGTATAATAAAATTCTAACTGATCGCTTTTTGTAAATTATGAGAAAAACTACTATTCGGGGCTTTATTAACACTTAATTAATTAATTTATTATATTAGTTGTTAGAACTATTGTCTGTTTGTCTGTGCTTTTCTCGCGCTAATCTCATAAACGGCTTAACCGATTTCGTTCTGGTTTACAGTTATGTATTGCAGTAAGCATTAGGTAATACTTAAAATATATTTCACAGCAATGCGTCCATAAATAAAAAAAATATAAATTAATTGAAAATAATGTAGATATATTGAAAATAATGTATATATATATAGATGTATCATAGTCGGAGTCTTCGTAGAATGTATTGGTGCTTTTTGACCAACGGTTGGTGCAGTCCTTGATCAGGGTAGAACGAGGTTGAATTCTAGCGGCGTTTGGCCAACGGCTTTACTTTAAGTAAATTGCATTTGGGTTAACACATTTTGTTTAATCATTTTTTATTGCAGTGTAGATGACACTTATTCAATTTAAATTAAGCATATCTAATTATGACAATCCAGTTTCTTTATGAATAACAAAATTAAAAGCCGTCGTCTTAAATTTACTTTTTGTTGGAAATAGTTTTTCACGTTTGGCTTTTAGGCATGTCGCGTCTAGTAGGACCGACCGCTCCGCTCTCTCCCCAGGGCTGGTGTTGTCCTGGCTCGTCTGGAGAATGTTACCGGACATGTCTTATATATATGTGCGTCATGAATAGTATCTATCAATGTGTACGGAATGAAGCGTGAATTATTGCAGACATATTTGTATAAAAATTTACATAAATTTATGGTTCTTAATTTTATTAATAATACAATTTCATAACAACTACGTTACGGTTTCATTATTAAAATTGAAATTTAAAATATATTTGTTAGAAAGCTAAAAATAGTTATTCATTCAATGTCAATATAAATTTCATATCAATAAAAAATATAACTGACCTGTACGCACGATTAAGTCAATTTTATTATTTTTGCTTAAATCTAGAAAAAAAAACAACACCTACTTTTAAGATTAAAGAATAACGTCATTTTAAAATCTACGTCCCACAAAATTTTACTTTTTAAACTATCCGCGAAGTATAACGTCCAATGCCTGCCATACATTCTTAATTTAAAAAGTCCACAGCTGTCTTTTTATCACGATAACTAAGAGTGTTAACTATTTCAACAGAGTTATTTCCGTTCAAATCTATCAACACTACTTCGTTACATGTTACTTCAAAATAGTTAATACACAATCACGAGGCAACACACGTTCGTGATAAAGATCACAGTATATACGACATATCAGATAAGCAACATTTCTATTAGACAGACCACCGAAGTGTCAATAGAAATCCAATAAAATAATAATCTAACCTGTCATCTATGAACTCGTCTACAATTCTATGTCCGTGCACGTATACCGACGTGGGCACACCTTATCAACTATGAATGGACTCTCCATATCTGTGTGCCTTAATTGTATTAGCAACCAGCGAAACCGCCCCCGCTTCGCTTCAGAAGAACTTTACGCGTAGAGATAGCACCTGCATTGTTTTAGGGCTGGTTTCTTCTCGTTCTGTTTAATTTAACCATTGAGTGACGCGTACTGCGATACATTAATGGTGACCATACTGCAGATAACATGTTTCTGATATAAGCGCGCACGAACGCACAGACAAACAGACAAAAATTTTGACTACCATTGTTTTTAACGTTGCTTCAATAAAGGCCCCTAATAATAGTATTTTTCTTATCTGTCATCTACACGAACAAATCAGTTATAATTATATTACATGTATAGATCATACCCAAACAAACATCTAGAATTAGTGTTGGAACAAATATTTGGACAGTGCAAATAAAAGTTTTAGTGGCATCAAAAGCATTACGAAACTAGAATTAGCGATTATCTAATCGATCTATCGTCTTATTAGAGATTCACATCACGATGACGGGCACTTATATCAGTCTGTCTGTGTCACGTTTGGATCTGATTATAAAAGCAAACGGATGTTTGGTTTTATTTGAACCTGCCGATACGCACATGCGTATGTGCGTGAGCATACACCCAGTAGCCTACGTTTGCATGTGCTATAACACCAGAATCAGGTGCTCCCTAATAACTACTACTAGTGCTTACTAATAAGGTTTCTTGTAACAAATGAATAAAACCGCGCATGTAAAGATAATTACATTGAGATGTGACATAGACACTGACCGCAGACGATTTGCGGTTGAAATCAATGTATTTACACTCTTGTTGTGGTTAGAAAATACTTTTAGGTCCCACGTGGCTACTACGATACGATCTGTGATTATACCCATGTTCGCTAAAATTATAAACGCGTAAGTTTGATGTGTGATAGTATGGGGGGTAGTCGAAAGTTTAACGTAAATGTATATTGAAATTTCACAGCTAGGTTTTGAGCCAGGTAATTTTTCGTGAATATATTCAAATTCTAAATCATTTAATCATGTTGGTATTCTGTAAATACACTTATGCAGGTAACTTTTGCTTCTACTGCCGTAATGAAAAGGTGCTTTGACATTGAGGAGAACAAACGGCGAAGGACATTAGCATCATTCAGCGCATCTTTTAATACAACAATGGCATTTACAAAGTAAGTTTTAACCTGCGTGGTACTGGTTTTACACTTAATTTTTGGCGTGAATGTCATTAATATATTTGTTTAGTCGATAATATCCTTAACTATAACCTGTGCTTAAATTTGCAATAGTTAACTCATGTTTCAACTTTGTAAAAACGAATTCAAATCCCATAGAAGAACGCTGAATTCACCTTTTGAAGGCGATATGAAGACGTAGCCAAATTATGTCTACTTCCTGTTTACTACGTATTAGTAAATTAATAAGTTAATACAATAATACAGTAGAGCGATCGCTCACCGCCGACCCGACAGAATTACTCGGGTATAGTAGCGGCCGCACGGAATATCAGAGGGCGTGGTCTTCCCACACCGAACTCTGAGATCAGCCGTTTCTGTTTGACCAACATGGAGCTGACTGCAACTGTTATTTGTAACGTATTAGAGCTTTATGTGTATTTTATGTTTATTTAGATTAAGCTATAGATGGCAAAGTGTATGCTAGTTGCGTAGGTACAATTTTATTATGACGGAATAAATATTGTTTTCTTTTTTCTTTCTTTCTGATTGGGGAGCAGCAATTTGCTACACATACGTTGGGATGCAAACACTACATGTAAGAAATACTATGATACATATAATCTTAAAGTAACTTGAATGTACTTCGTCGCCTTCTAAGCCCTGTGTGTTGGAGTACGATAAAGAAATACTTATTTAGGTGTAACACCGTGCAGCATATTTCCATACATATTACGAACAGATGACAATAGCAATAAGAGTCGATCTTGAGGATATGTGAAGAAATTATCTACATGATCAGAGAGAATGTAAAAAAATAAAATAAGGTTTTTTTCATTTCATCAATTAAGTGATGATTTTAAGAAAAATACAAAAACATCGATTTCATTGCTGTTTTAAAAAAAAATTGGCCGTCTGTTATAAGAAAACATTGATAAAAAATTGCATACTTTTATTACTTTTTTGCCACAATTATTGTTGTAGTAAGTAACGGAAACCATATTAACGTTTCACTTCACTATATAAACAGTTGACAAAACAGTTCACGTGTAAGAGAGTGAGTGAGAGAGAGATTGAGTGGAAGAGAGATAGATGCGTCACAAGTCGAACGCTTAGACAGACCGTGTCTCTCTCTCCCTTGTTCCGCGCTCTCGCTCGCACCCTCGGCTCAGGCGGAACGTGACAGTGAGTCATGCTTTTTGGTGCGTGCAGCC
>DWPT01001597.1:0-18229 GCA_018251895.1 Agathymus mariae mariae
GAACCGAATCATTCATTTTAATAAAATAATAACTATGATTGTGCTCTAGCAAACATACTTTTTAAACATATCAAGGTTATTCTCCTATTTAACACAGACAATACAGTTTTGAATATCTTTACGAGCATATTTTCTGATTTAATTTTGCGTAGTTAATATTATCTTTAGATACTTAATAATAAATTCTTTTAAAAAATAAGATATTATCCATAGTGTATATTATTTGCAATCGTAGTATAAATATGCAATATAGTACAGAGGCAACCTTATTACATAATAATATTTTTTCCCAGAAATTCAAGAGCTCAATGGAATTGTGTATAAGAGATAAAGACAATAAGTAAAAAGATGGGAATACTAATAACAATTGTAGGAGCCAAGTTAAGTTTTTTAAACTAAACTAATTTCTCCTTGGTATATAAAAAGACATGACACAAACTTTGACATCTTGATACAAGAAGTTCCGAAGATGATTACCACACTATTGGATATACATTTCATTAGGTACGCACTTATTTTATGGTACCAAGTAAAATAAGTTTAACATGAAATCAAACAGCATATAATAGTCACCATAAAAAGAAAAATAACAGGAATAAACAATACTGATTAATAATTCAATAATATGTAAGTCTGTCGTGACTCTTCAGTCAGGACACAATGTAATCAAAATCAAAAGAATTCCTTATGAAATACTCCTTCATTAGTTAATACGCTTCGTATTTTTACATTATAGCGATGAACGGAAAATAACGTACGCCAATCACTGTCAACCTCTATACAAGCGGCAGTAGATTAATAAGCTGTTAGCTTCCAAGCCGCCTTAAAATAAATATTGACCTAGAATTAGACATGTTCGGCAATTTTTAGGTACTGACATCTAACATTGCTGTAGTGACATAATAAACAGAGAGCTAGAAAAGTGAAAAATATGTGGAGAATAGTGTTTACTAAAGTACAGGAGGGATACAATAAAGGCAGCACTTATTTGTTACATTAAATTTACAAAAAAAGTCCGTGTTGTTATGCTATATAGGTGTTAGTACCTAAGTACCTAGTAATTATAAAATAAGCATTTTTTTACGATCATTTAATTTGTATGATGTTCATGCATGGCAGTGGGATTCTTTATGTATCTGGCTAGTTTAACCTCTTCTTCTAGCATCAACTATGGAATATTTTAAGTTATTATTTAGCTAAAGAAGTGTATTCTTCGTTTCCTTCTTAGCCAATGATACAGATAAAAGTTTGCATTATTTTTGCATAACTTTTCCATTATATGGCTCATTTGCTTGTTTATATTGACATAAAAAAAAGTAAAGCATAATGTGCATAAGTACCGACATTAATGACTATTAGTCCTACAGACCCCGTCGTAATAATATGTATTGTTACATTATGTAAAATGTATATATTTTTGTGAAATGTTGTTAATTATTTGACTAAATACCGGAAATAACGAAGGTCGTCGCAAGTAAACAAAGACAAAATTCTTTGGTTATTTATGTAGTTGAGAACTGTAAAACTTTCATAACAATCACAATCGAAATCGCTGGTTAGTGAAGAGTTTAATAACTTTCTAAGCTCTGTGTGAGCCAGGCATGAGATTCACTCACCCAAAATACTCACAGCCACGAGAAAAACGAATCGCGTCGCAGCTGCTGTGTTCCAGAGATATCGATTGCAAAAAGGGCTCAAACAGACGGGGTTTGGTTTGAGCTCAGATTACTGGTTGTTTGTAAGCATTATGATATTATAATTTTGTTATTTATAGAGCTCCAAACTCGATGGATCGCGTATTATGTAAGATATCGATCAAGCTAAGCAACTTCGGGCGCCGTCGGGCTTCGGATGGGTGACGTTAAATTATCAGTCCCATTTTTTGTCGTTAATAGTTAATTACTACGGTAAGTCATGTCCAAAGCCATCAAGTATCGTAAGAACATAGTTTGGTTACTAACTTCTTAATTAATCTGAACTAGAGAAGTGTAATTTAGGGGCTACAAGCGACTTCATTTATCCTCCTGATCCTGATCCTTGGGCTGAAGTCAACCTTCCCTTCCTGATGAGCAAAGAAAGAGGCTTTAGCGCTTAGTTCTTCCCGTTGAAGTTCACTGGGCTCACAGATTAGTTCCAACAGTACTTGTGCATCGTGACAATCTTTTACATAAAAAGGGTGGTGCAGTATGACTCAGGAATCTTCGAGCGGAAAGGCTTATAGGTAAGTTGAAGCGAACAAATCGACACATCCAGTCGAGAATTCTCATTAATTTCGAGAAAAACTGAAGATTGCTCTGATCTTTTCTTAACTTGAGTAAAGCCGGAAACCCAAGAGGATAATCCTGGCTTATATTCGTTGTGTTTCACCGACAAAAATCCCGTAGGATATTGACAGTACGAGTTGTAATACCGTGTACACACAACCGCTAACTCGCGCAAATATTAGCGATGAGACGCAGATGCGCCGGCACACGGTGGGTCGTTAAGAGGTTTGTCTTCAGTTGCCAACAGAGGTTTTTAAGTAAGCTATTAACGTGTCTGTAAGCAGATTGTTGGGCGACCAATCGAGCTTGCGCATTCTGTGAAACAATTTTAGCGATTCAGTAAAACATTCATCTATACAAATCATAAAATTTTAACCTATCGCTTTCTGTGCTTGAAAGATATATGAGAAAAACTACTATAAGGGATCTTCATTAACGCCATACAACCCAAAACAATTGTTGTTAGAACTTATGTCTCTTTGGGTGGTTTTTTGGCGTTTGAGGGCGGTGATCTTAGAAACGGCTTAACCGATTTCATTACGGTTTTCACTAATGCATTACAATGCATCACTTAATATTTTAACTTCGTTTCACTTCATTGCGTCAATAAATAAAAAGGTTATAAATTAATATATTTTTAACAATAGAAGTAGAAAAACCCAGTTCCAAAACAATTCAGCTTTTTAAGCTTTAGGCGTAGTTTTTCTGAAGGGAGGGAAGCGAGAGCGGTTTATTAATATTTAAATATTATTAAAACTTATATCATTGCGGATAACACGACGTGTTTTTATCGATATTTCGATTAAATTACATGGCACAAAGCCTCCCTACGGTAAAGATTGTTCCATACCAAAGCCACTATGTTTATGAAGTTGATAGCAGCGTACTAGCTCCTATATTGGTCAAACAAAACGGGCTATCTCTCAACGGATAAAAAACACATGAGGGAAGCCAAAAAGAATGACCCTAAGAAGCCATCGTATCAGGGTATCTAATTGAAGCCGATACAAACCATTGGATCGAGTTACATAGCCCACGGGTGATCTCAATTAAATGTATAAAACACCCTATGTAAAGGAAGGTATTGAGATGAAATACATGACAAAATGTTTTAATAACGATGTTAGGTTTAAGAAAGCTCAAATATCGAATCCAATGGACAGTTCGTATCAGTTGTGTCAGGTTAATTTGACGGGCTCGTCTGTTCAAGAATTTCTCCCTGTGACCTTGACGGTGATTCGTGTAATTCGGTCTAAAAAAATCACAGTTTAAATTCATAGTCAAATATAAATTACGCCTGCATTGTTATGAATTCATCAATACATAAATTATATATTTCTATACCTTTACCTTTTGCGAAATACTTTACATTTATATAAATTAGTCATCATAAATGCATAATTTAGGTCACAAGAGCTGTAAACTGAACCTGTAAATTGACCTTCATCCATGTCAGCAACGGTTTTATTTTAATACGATATTGTTAGTGTTCATCACAAGTTGTTTTAAAAACATTCGGTGTTGATATTAGTAGGGCGCACACAGAGATAAATATTTGCACCGAAGGATACAGATGTGACTTGAGTTTATAGATATAATATTGCCTGGTACAATACTAGGACTACGGTACTATTGCTATACCAGCTAATCTATGTTGTAATGCGATTGCATTTAAAAGCTGTTATTGAAGCAATTGTTGTATATGATCTAATCTTTAGTTTTGTAGATGTAAAAAAAATATTACCCTTCTAATAAATCGTTGTCTGTCTGTCCGTTTGACACCAAAGACTGACACCAAATCTACTGAACACAATAAGTTGAGATTTGGTAAAAACTATTTTAACGAGATCATATTTTATCAAGTCAAATAAATTTATAATGAGGTTTTACCAATAAATTAATATAAAATTAATTCAATTCGTTGAAATATTAAGGGTTTCGCAGGTTCGTAATTTATAATTTAGGGCGAAATGCGTGCATCGCGACCAGGTATGCAGCGGCGCATTTTTAATGTAGGTCGCTCCGGGTCTTCGTGTGTCTATTTTTTCTTCACTGCGGGACGTGTATGTACTTTTTCTGTTCCGAACAATTTTGAGATCCGTCCTTCAGTCTGAGCCAACCTCCCCTCATCGTTGTGCACCCTGCTTAACGTACGAGGGTACGGTAACAGGTGACTGGGCTCTCACCCAGACTCATCCCAACAGTACTTGCACGGCGGTAAGGTGTTTTACCACTACTACCACCCTTTTGCTGAAATCGACCGTGAAATAATTCATATGCGTTTCGGTTGCAGTGACAAAGAGCCATTAATAATGCAGGTACCCCGCATCGTCTTCGGTCAGCAACACTTTTGTGTAACTGAAGTTTACGGGCGGCGAAGACCGATTACCTTCAGCTTCGTTTGTTGACTAGTTACAATAAATTTGCTTTATTGTAGTAAAATATCTGTGACTGACTTCGAACATAACTAGACACCTAGTACTATTATAGTAGTCATGAAACTTTTGCCGTCCCATTAAAGTTAATGTGGACCTGCAAAAGTCTCACCTTCACGTCAGTAAAGTTATGCAGTACATGAATCGAAACCAACAAACTATGAGCAGTTTTTATTGTTTCATTTCCAAGTTTCAAAACCACATACAAAAAGTAATGAGACAATAAACCCTGCAAACAAAAGCCACATGGGATGTTTTACGTCGATCATGACTCAGGGTGCGGTTTTTGGGAGTCGTGCGGTGGCATGAGGGTTCAGTACAGCACATAAATGAACTCATGCAACGGGAGATCCTGACATATGTTTCACTGTGATATTTTTAATTAGCGTAGTGTGTAACTTTTCTGATTGTTGTTTTTCTTAAGTCAATAGGCAGTACGCCAGGCCACCAGTACAAGGCAAGCAGTGATAGCCCAGTGGTTTGTTCGTTGGTCCCCCGCTCGAGATATAATAGTTCAAATCTGA
This sequence comes from Agathymus mariae mariae, assembly GCA_018251895.1. Classification (NCBI taxonomy): domain Eukaryota; kingdom Metazoa; phylum Arthropoda; class Insecta; order Lepidoptera; family Hesperiidae; genus Agathymus; species Agathymus mariae. The sequence goes on from DWPT01001597.1 coordinate 5,224, forward strand.
TCCTTCTAATTTTACAAATTAATATGCGTATTACAAATGACACTTGCTTCGATGAAGGAAAACATCGCGTGAAAACCTGCTTACCTCAGAGTATGTACTCACATTGTTCTCAAAAGTGTGAAATCTGCAAACCCGCACCTGGCCAACTTGATGGACTATGGTTAGCCCTTCTCATTGCAGAATCCCGAGCTCAGCGGTGGTAGTGATTATGATGATGACGATACTAAGTTATATTAAAAACAGCTTGCGGTGTACAAACAGCACTCCGATATTACTGTAGGATCAGACCGGGTCCGACTCCTTTTGTGACTTTGCTCATTTATTTGAATTTCCTTTATGAACGCTTATTATAGCGTTAATCGTTATTTTTTGCTTCTACGTCTTTGGTTTGTCTAATTATTATGTAAAGTACGAACAAATTTTTTTGTTTATATATTTTTAATATATTTTTCTTTTTATTATTTAACGACTTACGTAGCGGTTTGAAATAAGTAATATCAAGTATCTATGTGGGCGAGGAAGAACCCAGAGACTAAATCGCAATGATCTCATAAAATTTTTATGAATGTTAAAATGAGATCATCTTTTTTTTCATACAGTAAATAGCATACGAATAGCAGTTCAGCTGCCACTAAGAGTGTTTAGAGCCTTTGTGTTTTGTACCTGGGGACTAAGAAACACTGCGTTTAAATTTGTTCATCCACTTACTTCAAGAAAATTCAAGAATACAGAAAGTAAAATTCCGACTAGACTTGTTCATTTAGCATTAAGACTAACATATTAACGCATAAATATCATATCACAATACACATGAACTAATGCAATTTCACATATGAAAAAATAAGCAATGAAAATAATAAATTACTAGTAAGCCGTCCTCAAAACCTACGTCTTGCAAATCGCCTAAAAATAGCACCCTACTACGTAGTTACTAAAATGACAAGTAACATTACATCTGTTCAGTGGTTTTAGTGCACACATGGTTAGACAGACAAAAAAAATGTTATGACCTCTATATCAACAAAAGTCTAACTACATTTAAAGTTCTTAAAACAATCCATGCACAGACTTGGTCCACTTTAAAATTTTATTATTAGTATAGATAACACGATAACTGCAAATGATCTATACTAATTAAAACTAAGAGACTATAATCAGTATATAATTTGTTTTCAAACTCAATGTGGTGTTTTATCGAAATAGAGAACATTATATTTTTGTTTACTGTTGCCTATCTCACCAGTACCAGCTAACCATTAGGCCAAACAGAAACATACGATTCCTTATTATTGGGTATTTTAAAATCTTTCTTGTGCTTGGAGTGGAGTTAGACTCGTTTTTTTTATATCATTAGACGACAGAGATCCCGATCGAAAGGCAACGGGAAACCCGCTCTTAGACTTCAACCTAGTCTGAGGTTGTCGGCCCTGATTGATTCCGACTTATTACTTTCTATCTGCTATATAATAGAAATTCCATACTGCAAATCGGAAATAATCTATCTAGGCGTTCATATCGACCACACTTTGGTATTTTACTTTGTGGTAGGCATTAAGCTATCGTTTTGTCCATTAAGATGACAACAAATCTTTAATAAATAAACACGTTAAAAACTATTTACGGTGGATTTAAGAAGAGTTTTTCCAAACTGTTCAGAAGAAGAACCCTACAGCCAAGCACGAGTAATGTCAGGATACACATGGTCCAGTCCAGTACACACCAGAACGGACAACCAACAAGAGATGCAAAACGCCATTGCCACGTCCATTGTTCAGCAGGATGTGACATGACCAGCAGAGATTGGGTCTGAATTAAAAATGGACGAAACTCCTTACACCGTTTTATATTTTGCTTCAATTTTCCGTCCCATTGCCGAACAATTAGAAACAACGCGGCGATCTACGCCAAACACGGGCCGATTTGGTATTCAAATGATTTCGGAAAAATGATAGAGGAGGATACCAAAGACGTGGTAACGAGATATTAAGATTGCATTAAAGATACGGTAATAAAATGGCGACTGAATTTCTAATTCATCGCCAGGAAACAATATTACTACTAGCGACCAAAGAGAAACTATTAAATGTCACGGATCATCGTTTAAAAATGTTATAATGATGCACTATGCTGACAAAGGTCCCATTTACATCGATGTTTAACTTACAGCCTGATACTATTGTTACGTGTCGGCCGGTTCGTAAAACGTCTAAATAGTTGAGCAGAAATTTTATTTCGCTTCGTTAGTCAGAGAACTTCCAGAATTTTCTATGCCTTTAGCGTAAAGTCAATAATACCCGGAAATCCATAGAACAACAGCGTGTCAGGCAAACACGGCCGTATATGCCAAATTCGCCTTTTTGCCTATGATATAAGTTCGAGACTCGGTTAAAGTTCGAGGTGGATGTTATTACTACCTGGGTTTTTATGGCCTCTATTGTTTCCAGAAACTTCGTAAGACTACTGCCCTCCTCTTTTCGTAACACTGTGTTGTAATTATTCTATGCGTTATGTATAAAATGTAAGATTTTTTAGTACAAAGAAATGTTCTTTTTTAAATTATCATTTTATTATCTACTCTATTTAACCCGGGATCCTTCACTCGGCTGGCAAGCTCGCTACTAACTGGGTTATGGGTCGGCTGTTTAGGTTTGATAGACCCTTATAAACCGTAAATCGTTTGTATACTCATCGCTTACAACATCACAATGCGACGTTTGACTGATAGCAACAGTTTTTTTCTTCTTTTCTCCCTCATCGTGTTTATTCAAATTAATTGCGTTTTTATGGTCGCAGCGAAATCGCTACGGAATATTTTTCGGAACGTTTGTCGCCAGGAAGATTGTTCTCTTGATACGAATCTGTTATTTCACCGTATTTATTTTTAGTTCAGGTTGCGTATTTGATATTTTCTCGCCAGCTATTGTGGGGTCGTTAGGCTCCTTAATAGGTTATTGCTAGGTTTCAATTGAATCGATCATACCGTAGAATGGCTTATTTTACAGATAGTGTTAAAACTTTTTCTTAAATATCTCTTACTCTATTAGTTTTTTTAATGTAATATAAGTCGTATGTCGTGATGTGGTAACTAAGAATTCTAAACGAATTAAAGGTATAGTTGACAGGCTCATCTGTCATTAGTGTCTGTCACGTGTCACCTGTCAAGTTTCTCCCCGCTACCGCAGTCTCGACGTGCAACCATGATTCATGTAAGCGGATCGAAATATCGAAGAAACACAAAAATATTGAGTACCGTTACATTTAAAATAAGCTAAGAATATATATATTATATGAATCCTACATTTAAATTTAGACTTTAAAACGTCTTGATGATGTTTGGAACATCACATTGAATATTTTACAATTATTGTTACCGCAAAATACTAAAATGCTAAAGTTTCTTATAAAAAACATAACTGACCTACTTAAAGATGAGTCAATGTAGTTCAGTGACCAAATTATTCAGAAGTAATCAAAACTTAAAATTAAGGGCGTTTAATAAAGTTTCGAAGAAATTTTCCCGACTTCCCGGCGATTACTGAATTAATGAGAGGCGCTCCACTCGAAATTCATCAATGATGATTCGCATAGATTCAGCGCTTGGATACATAATTGACGTTGCTAATTTTCATTCAATTTTGTTCGTAATTTGGGTCATTAAGCGAAATTTATTATTTTTGTGAACGCCATAAAATAACGAGTAATACCTGTAGACTGTATGGTTTTTCAAGAATAATTTCCAAGTTACTGAGCACAAATGAGGCAATACCAGTAACCCGAAAATAAACTTAATTTTTACGGCCGAGGTTCAGCCGTAGTGTAACTTAACACCAAAGAACCAAGAACGTATTTCCTTTTCTTGTACACATATAAGTAATGGACAACAAAATATGTTACAATTAATTACTTAAGGCACAAAGTGATCTTACGGCAATAATATTATTATAACGATTGCTTCCAGATAATTAATAAGATAATTAAAGAGAAAAAAAACAGGAGGAGAGGAGGAAAAAAATTAAAAATACGTCGGAAGGATGTACAATGCAACATATATATATTTATAGTATATATTTCGGAGGCTGATGAAGGTAGCTGAGTTGATTGCTGGAGGTACGATGCGAAATTAACTATTCATTTAAAGATTCATTTCTCAATTCATTGTTTACAATCAAAATTCTAATTAATTTATGGAACAGGTAGACAGAAATGTATTAATTAGTTCCGGCAACCAATAAGTCGATTGGACAAAACAAAAAATTTGTTAAACCTCAATTTCATTTCATTCAATCTATTTAGTCATTGTATTATTTAACGTACATTCAAAGTAGAGAGAAGTCTATACAGTATGTGATGAATACATATACCTAAATAAATACGTATATATTACATAGATATATCTTATACCAACTGGATTCATGGCAATTCTCCACGGCCCGATTCTCGCGATCTTTTTTGCCACGCACATGTAAATTGTATAACGAGCTTTCTTCTGAGGCATTCCCGGAGCGCTATAATGTAAAGTTCTTCAAAGCAGGTCTTAAAAAGCTCCCCTCCAGGGCCGTTGTAATGGTGCCTCCTCCGGTGTTGACTATGTCCATAGGCGAAGGTGACCACTTATCAACTGGGCTGTCTGCCCTTTCATATGCATTTCTGACTAATATATTCTATTTTTTTTAATGTAATGCATTCAACTTTAGTTATTAAATCAAAAACCAATACACAGACCAAACCGTCATCTAAGCTGAAATCAAAAAATACATCCGCAAATCGGATACAATTATCAAAGATAGTGGGACGTTCAAATGAGACGCTCAACGAAACTCGAAACTTAATGGAAATGAAATCAGTGATTGTTTCAACTATGTTTTGAATTTTTTACTCGTTTTATACAAAATGGTCCCAACGCTATTAAGGGTAAACAGTGCGCGTATAAAATTAAATAGGTACGAGACATAAAAGGTTAAAACCGATTGGTACAAGGCATGAAGGATAGACACAAATTAATTTTTTTGGATACGTTCACGCACTAATGAAATTGAGTATTTATATGTATTTTTTCAATAGATATAAATATTGAATTCTGCGATATTATTTTATGTTTCTTAAACTTTTTGTTATAGGTGGGTATCTTAAAATATTCACTAGCTTTGCGTCGTTGAGCGGGATATGTCGGACAGCAGCTGGCACTAACTGCCCATCTGCCACCTGCTGCACACGTTGAAGCTATGCGATCTTGCTTGTTCAGTTGCAGTATTGTTTCTTAACTTGGCTTTTGATTTTCACAGAGGCATGAATTATTAATAAAAATGTGCCACCGCTGTAAAACCCGTGCGGCGTGAAATAGAACAGAACGAGCAAAATCCATACAACGAGAAATCATGTTGTGTTTAGAAATCATTACTGGTTTCCAAACATGTGTTTATTACTATGATCTAGAAAATAAATTACCAATCATCAGTACGTGTGAAGAATATCCATATTCTGTAGACAAAAGGACAGCTACCGACAACGGTACAAAGTCCTCGTAACGTTGGAAAAAAAAAATTAATTAGTTTTTTTTTTGCGGTGGAGACATTTATCAACCTCTTTTTTAAGTAATGTTAGATCAGTTAATATGAAATTGTAGCCTACACTTGTGTTGCCAAGAGCTTTTCAAGTTGTGATTAATTAATACTAAAACTAGGCGTATCATCGTCTGTAACAATAAAACATATACCAAAAATATTTACGTACTTCTACTTATGGAAAATGAGTACTAAAAGTCTTATGATTTCATCGCTGTAACTAATATTTTGGACTACACAACAAAATTACATTGTCGAATCTTCATTAAGCGAACTTGTTTACACAGGATTGCGTAAACATAACCGGTGGTAAATTTGACCGTACAGTTAAAAGTTCTCACGGTTACTCATTTGTAAGTGGGTTCTTGTTAGAGTTATAATTATCAATGGGTCTTTGTAGTTATCGCCCAGTTTAACTACAAAACGTTTATATTCAGAATAGAAAAGCTTATATAAAATCGAGAATCGACTGAGTTGTACATTTGTTTTTATAAGTGTAATTAATACGGGTCTTCGTATTCGGTCTGCAACGCGTCGGCGATGCCTTTCGTGTTACTGATGTTCATGGGCAACAATGATACCCCTTACCATCAGGAAGCTAGTCTGCTTATTCATCGACTACTTACATGAAAAGGTACAATTTATCTCATTAGCGTTTTTCGTGACGATTAAATTAATATCCAACTAAAAAATTCCGAAAGGGGCCAAGTTCGGTGTAATGAACAAGGTTTGTTGACTATATCGAAAACGAATGCAAATCTTTTTAAGAGTTTTTTTTTATGGTAATAGCTGACAAACGAACAGACGCGCCACTTGATGGTAAGTGGTCATTGTCGCCCATGGACATTAGCAAGACCAAAGGTATCACTGATGCGGTGTCGGCCAGGAAATAAGAAGGAGGAGGAAAGAAAGTACTGGCTCTCAAGCCCCCAGCCGGAACACGACGAGTCGTTTGGCGGCTGACTCAAGCAGGAGGGTGGTAGCTAGCCAGGCAGGCTTCATGAAAAGATAATAATACCAATAATAATATTGACGACTTAATAATGATATTGATAATTTGATCTTTAAGCGAAGCCCTACCACCAAGCAAGCTGGCTTCTGTCGCCTCTTACGACACCCGGTTCTGCCAGCGTGGGATTGGGGGGAGTATTCTAGGCCGCTACAATACGGCCACAAAATAATAGTTTACATATAGCGTTAAATGTTTTGATTCATTATTCAATAAAATCTGATGTAATTTAATTTGTTTAAATAAAATAAAGTATTATTTATGCATTCAAATATATATACACTGGACACATATTACTTTAGAGGGTTGTCAACAACTCAAAATGCACATAACGTTATAATATTAATAGTATTACAACATTGTGTACTTTTTCTGGCGATAAATTAAATGAATCATAGTAGATACATATTCCAAATACCAAATTTACACGTGGCTACTTGAGCACACGGGACACGTAACAGGACATGGTCCCTGACGCAACTTCAGAGATGTAACCGGTGAGTTCACTAGCCAGAGTGAAGAGGTAAATTCATTTAATACCTGGCTCTCCAGCTTTGCAATCGAAAATATATTTCACGGTAAATTTTTAGAACGAGGGTGGTAACTTGTTGGCCATGTAAACATCAAAACCGAAAAATTTGAATTATTTATCACTCAAGCAACAAGGATTTTACAATTATTTTTCCTTATGATCCTTCGAGCCAGATACGACCCTCACAATAAAATTGGATCGTATTCCATTATGAAAAAGTTTTTGAAATCTATTAATCTGATAAAAAGCTTCCTGAAGAAGCGAGATGAATTAAATCAGGCAACTTGTTTGAAGCAGATAAGAAAACATCGGCAGAAAGAAACTTGTTTCAAGCCTGTTTGGATGTTATCGTTCCATTTGCAACAAATCCCTTCGGAAGTTACCCAGAACTTTTAAACTAAGAACGGTTCAACCAATATATTGAGATTTTTTGTTGAAGGTAAGAGAATTCTTTGTGTGAGTTTAACACGAAGTCTAGCTAATAAATTTAAACGTGATTTGAACTGCATGAAAGCCTACAGCGACAATCACTTGTGATAAACTTTACTAATTACATTTAATTTGGCAATTGCCTGTTAAAACACTCTTTAATTGTAGTCAGTTTAATTGTAGCCTTTAATTAACCATTCCATTATTACGTCAACCGCACGCCACTGGACTGCGTTTAACATTAATAACCAATAATTGACACTATTTGTACAACCGATGTAATGTCATTAACCTTTATTTCTATTATTCATACTTGTTTTAATGCTGTCGAAGGAAAGGTACTTCCACACTATGCCTTAATTATAGTTTAATAATAACACGCTTTCGCTTCGCTTACAAAAACCCACGCCTTATGGTCATAAGAAATATTTGAATATAAAATTGTTCTCAGTTTTATCGGGTATTTAGTCAATTTCATATTTGTACTATATGATTGTTCTAAGGATCGGGTTTCCACTTCGGTGAATATATACATATTCATTATTGTAGTTCTTTTTTTGTAAAAAAAAAATAAAAGATTTCTATATTTTATTATTTTTATTGCGATAGCTGCAGATAGGAAATAAAATCTTTATTACCCCGTTATCAGAACGTCCATGCTAGCTTATATTTTCGCGGAAATGGATCCATTTCCCGAGATGAAAAGTATCCTGGATATTTGTGACCAATAATATGAGTTATAAACACGAGAAAATCGTATATCGATTGAATAGGTATGTATATTTTGTCCAAGATTTGTCTTCATTAGGTTACCCGATAATTTATACACCCTCTTATCATCTGCACAATCACGTGTTCTCACTACATACCAATTTTCATGACGATCGGTCAAGGTGTTCTAGAGTTATCTCGAGATATACACGAAAATCTCAACAGATTTGTATGGTAGTATAGATTATGTAATTTCCATTTATATACGTAAATGTATTGTATATTTAATCACTTTTTCAGTACCACTCAAAAGTGAATATGCTCTAAGCTTCATGATATAAACCTATACGAATTAACCACAGAGGGGTTTCTTAATTATGTAATGTATATAAATATATTAATATTCGAGAGCATAAAGCTGACTTGAGGCATTCAGAATCCTCAACAATAAAGTAATTCGCTTTCCGTATCGTCTGGTGACACCCTGTAATCCGCTTTGCGGTGTTCCGATTTGTTTAATCCGGGAGTATTCCCAGTAGTATAGTACTATTAATGGGGACACGGCGTTATTATGACTACGTTTATTGTTTTATCAACCGGTTTCATCGAAACTTTTATATAAATTATGTTAATTTACCATTCGAGAATATTTCCCTTGCGTACAATTGGACAGTTGTGTGAAATAGTTGAATAATTTGTTTACGTAAACAATTTTATTAATGTCAATAAATAAAATTTGATTAAGAGTTTGTTGTTTAACAAATTGATAAAAACAGTTATTCCTTTGGTTACAGGGTTTCGCTTCACATTTATTTGTTTTAAAGAGTTTTTGTTCTTCTTCATTGTCTTCATTGCATATAGTTCTTACATTCTATGGACTTAGGTTTTTTGATTCGAGGGTATAATGGAAAATGACATTAATATTTTTATTATTTTATTTTAACCTAAATTTATTGTCACTAAAACATCCAAGCGTATTGACAGTGTATTGCGAACAATATTTATCACTTCACTTAAACCAAATGATATTCGTATTAAGAATAAGAAGAAGCGACAAGCAACTCCAAAGGACGATATTTTCCTACGTATAAACAGAAAATTATAGTAGTATAGCTGTATATATTTTCAGTATATATAATACCAGAACTGTTATTGACACTACACTGACACATCAGATAATACATTTATATTTCACAACTAAACCAGAATGTAAGAAAAATAAAATATACAAGTAACATTTATAATAATGTCCGACTAGACGAGGAAAGCGCATCTACTTGCGGCTAATAACACTATGACTATGTAATTTAAGTGTTGTGTGTGTGAATGAATGTACACTTTTTAAGTTTCAGTCCACGCGAACCTCTCTTGCCAGTGGTGTTCCTACTAAACAACAGAAGAGTCAATAAAGTCTAGTCAGTCTTTGAGTGACTCTGTACCGTCGAGTATGTAATTGATTCCAGCACTACTCGTACACTGTAAAGTTTTTTACCTTTCTGGCTTTCCACCACTCTCGTTTCAGATTCGATTGTCATATACATTGTAATATTTTTAAGGATCGATGTCTGTGGGCGACTTAACAAGCTTTTCGGTTTCGGATGGTGATGTCTACGGACGGCGGTGACAACTCCCAACCAACTGGGCAAGCAGCTTGTGTGTCGACCATTCACAAAAATAAATTACGCGCTGTTTCTATTACACATTCAAACAATCCGCCCACAGTAAATGTTTGAGACTGCGAAATTTTCAGACCCATGTCACTACAGATCGTGGCGGTGACGTACAAAGTTTTTTTCTTACAAAATGTCAGTTCAACACAACACATGAGTTATATTGCAAATCTTTTTAACCCGGGAATTTAAAATTTAATTTCTTTGTGTTTAGGTATTTTATCGTATTTAGATTTATATTCTGAGTTTAAAGTAGCTTTGTGATCAATTAAAAATATTTTTATAGAATAGAATATAAAGTTTTAGAGGGGAGTATTGCAATGTGTATGTAGTTATTTATGAACAACTCAAAAGTGTAATTGGAATAATCCTAATTCTCTAGTGAAGGGTCAAGGGTTACACATAAGTGAAGAACCTATACTAATTTTAGTACTTTATATGACAGTAATGTCGTTTTATTTATTTCGTCGTCGTATTATTTATTGTTATTTATGTCGTTTTATTTATTGAATCGCTTAATGAATAAATATTTAATAGGACGTTTATTAAAATTATGAATAATTGTTTAACCTGTCACACCTAACGAGTTTAAGATGGGCGAGATAACATACTAAGTTCCATTTTTGGTTGGTAATAGCGGGCCTGGAAAATTGGTATTTTTGAAAACGCGGGTTCAAATGAAATATATACTATTTAATAGACACTTTTAGCAGATAATATAATCAACAAGAACTATCACATTTGTGCCACACCATAACGTCACATAAATGGCTCGGACGTTAAAAATAAAACAAGGTCTGGCTTCAATTTTCAATATTTACTTTGCAACATTTTATAATTGACGACCCCATAGCTCAGTTGGTAGTGACCCTGCCTGCCGAGCGAGGGGTCCCTGGTTCGATTCCCGGCCGAGGCAGACATTCATGTGACAGATAAATGTTTGTTCTCGGGTCACGGGTATCTGTGATGTCATATTGGTGTATGTCCATGCCACCCGCAATACAGGGTATCCTACAGCGGGGGTGTGTGTGTGTAAGCGTTTATGTTTATGTAATTATTAATTAAATTAAATGAAATTAAATTGTTTTAAACGTTCTGGCAGAAAGACACTAACTAGTCCTCAACTCGGATGAAACTCGTGTGTCCTATCATAACTCCTTAATAGTAACCCTATATATATCATAGTCCCTTACTTCATAGGCTCTTAGCTAGGTCCTGTTGTAGCACGAGTTGCCGTATGTTGAGTCATTACGACGGTGCTGCCATCACTCGGGTCACCTGCTGCGTTCCGTTTAGTAACCGTATTCATGACTGTTTCCGACCTTTATAATATGTTTAGATAATGAATATAATTTGTGTTTTGTAATACTTTTTCCACAAGCTGCATGCCTTTTATAAATAATCTGTGGTATACACAAAATTCCATATCCCTACAGGATGTGGTCTGTGGATATGAAAGCTTCAAAGGCCCAGTGGTAAAAAGGTTTTTATTGGTCAATGCACAAAGGCCGAATTACGTAATATATTTTTGAGGTTTTTCGTTCTGGGCGGGTTACTTTCAAATGAATGAGGGACAAACGCCCTCTGAATCTTCATTGTGTTGCTCTAAAGATACGTATTGTCTGCTATAGTATCTAATATTAACTGGTGAAGAATGATTAACTGTTGTCTGTCGTTTTGTCGGGGTTGTGATATTTTACCAAATTAATTTTAAGCCTTTTATTATTAATTTGGAAGTAACATGGGGGCATGTAATCTAAATACCTACTGGCATATTGAGACTTGGATTAAACATTAACCTCACTATCAATATACACGCACCGTAGGCCTGTTTAACTGTAAGGCCAGTCCCATGCCGTGCAGCGAGCCGCTAACAATGAATGGAACCCTCAGTTCTATTTAAGCTCTCTCGAGGATTGTGATGGAATGCTCAATTTGTCAATGCCGCTGAACAATTAAAATTATATATACAAACGTATTATACAAAATAGAGATATTAAATAATGGTAACCTCAAATCAAATTAGGATTCAATTTCAAAGTGCGGTTTTGTATAATCTGGCTTAACTCTAAACGCCTGATTAATGCGAATAGCAATATGTTTAAGTTTGGATAGGTATCAGTTCAATATTAAATGGCCAGCTGGTTCTAATTTTAGTCGATCAGGTATAATAGAACTATTATACAGTTTGATGAGTGAGTTGACATAACGCGAGAGACCTCCTGGTGGAGGTCGCTGTGCTATATTCGTGCGTAATGTAAAATTATTTTTACATGTCTCACTTGATTAACTACTTTTAAAATCAACTTGGAAGTGTTTTACCTGTTTCGTTTGGTAGGATGCTATTTAAGAAAATTGTGCAACGTTTCCTAATTTGATCGCGTCGAGTAGATAATGCCTTTATGTTACTATTGTCATGTGATAAAACTTCTACAAAATGAAGTGAAAATGGTTTAGGAATTAGAAATTATCATATGGAGTATTCATTGTATTACAACTGAAGTGGACACTTGAAATAAGATCACAGAAATATCCAAGGCTAGGAAACAGACACTTGCCAGGCACTAAATCCAAATACACAGGTCATAAGCTACGGATTTTCGGCACGGGACAATAGAAAGACTTTTGAAAAATGTGAATTCAATTCTCACTTATTACTTTAACAACATTTCCAACATCGCCGGTTCAATCCTTTCACCTCTGAATATGACAGTACAATTTGTGCAAAATGAGAACTTCGGAGCTGAGTGAAACAATATTTTTATCTATGATTGGGACTGTTGCAACGAGTGTTTATAGATAGCTATGTGGCGTGGATCTAGCAAAATTTGGATGTGGCATCATTAGCAATTAGGTACATAGCATAGAAGCTAGCATCTTATGCTTTATTACTCAACTTTGTTCTCTGTAACTATACTATGGCAAGGTTATAAGTGGATGCATATGTTTAAAATATAATATATATATATATATAAGTAAAGTTTTTTTTTGTCATGGGTAAACTCGAAAACTATTGCACCGATCGGCATGGGACCTTCACCATTCGACGCGGAATTAGTTGTAGAAGGTTTATGGCTACTTATTTTTCAAATTT
>DWPT01001598.1:0-18225 GCA_018251895.1 Agathymus mariae mariae
ACCCTACTATAATAGTAAGTGGAGGTATTATCCAGAATGGTAATGCATACTTACTTAGTATAAGACTGTTTACTTTTTGCTTGAAACTGCCCACAATTATACACTCATGGACAGTAACAGAAAAAAGGTGGAATAAAATTTTTCTTATTTCATTCTGGACATATTTAAAAAAATAGTTTGAGTAGAATTTTATTTGCATCTGTAAATAAAAATATATCCTACTTTTTTTTGATGAGTTTAAGTTATAAAACCGGATCTCACAGTTGCTCAGGTGCCTTAAAGCTGTAACTTTAATTGAATATGGTCACACTCACAATGAACATTCCAATTTTCAGTCTTTGATTTTTCGCAATGTTAGACAGCAGACAGGAGAGTAAATATTTGTAATGTACAAGGTCACAGGAGATTAAAAACAGAGAGGGACAACAGACTTATTGTGAGCAGTGTCCTCCAAAACCGCACTTCCGAATTTTTCCGAGGTATGAAATAAGCTACAGGAGGTTCGGCAAGTAACAGTTAGAACCAAAACGATTTGGAGAAGACTGAAGCCGATTGGTATACGGGCGTACTTGCCCACCAGAGGCCCTTTGCTCACTGCAGATCATCGAGTAGCTCTGTTGCTCGTTCGCATCGAAATTGGGATGACGACTCTTTATCGATAAGTCTAGATTCTGTCTTAAGTCAAATGATGGGAAGTTTAAAGTATGGGGACGACCTTAAGAAAAATACTCTAAGTGTAACATTGTTGGAAGAGTGCCTGTTTAATCTCGGATTGATTTGGGGACTGTGGTAAATTAAGCAATTTTGCACATGATTGCTATTTATTACTTAAAAGATTTTCTGCAACACGCGCGGTCTGGTGGTGCACACGGATCGTTCTATGCGTTCTCGACCCCCCTCCCTAGCCCGATCCAACGTCGATTTGTCGAAGGAGACGTAACAGTGCCTAATGGTAGAAAGTCAGTAATGGTATGGGACGGTATTTGCTTAGGAGCATATACGGACCTAGACCTCATAGTATACAGTTCCGTGACTGCCGTAAAATACGTAACAGATATTTTAGAACCGATTGTGATGCCTAATGCACCATTCATCGAGGATTCTTTAAATGCACAATAATGTTCGTCCTCAAACTAGTTGGTGGTAGTATTTGAGTATCTTATTGGGGTCGGAATCCAAATTTTGCGGTGGCCAGCACTCTAAACCAGTCTTAAACACGATAGAACAATTTTGGGATCAATTAGGATAACAAATTAAACAAAGAAATCCAGATCCGGATAACCTGTACAAGTTAATGTCCAGCACTTGATATGTATTATGATTCTGCTGGACATTAACTTGCACTATGTTGTAACGTTTGCTGGTCTCTATTCTTGTGAGTCCAGTGGAATCTATAAACCGTTAGTGTTGACTAACAATATTTTTAAATTTAATAAAATATTCTTTTTTTTATCAGGAATATGACTTTAAAGAATATTGTTATCTAATCTTACACTTTATAGGTAAAAGCTCCAACCCGTATAATACGTGCCTGCACTTCGTGTACACAGTTACCCTTTTCATAGTAATTGATGTAAAAGCAAGAATCTCTTTTGTCTATGTAGATATTAACGGTTGACTGATTATGTGGGTGCTTATACTAGATATGATAGACATGACAATGGTACCTCCCGAGGTAAACCGTAAAATAATTTAAGTTGCCACGAAATAAATGTCCGAGAGGTTTGCAAGTCAATATTATTAATGAAACTCGTCAATAAATAAAAAAATCATAAAACCCTAAAAGTTCCCGCTATGCTACTATTAATGTAGATTGAAAATTCATGGAATGAGTTGCAATGGACTTCGTCTTACAGCATTTTCTACCAGCCAACTCTGGATGATGAGTTTGTTCGATCGCTTTATCAGAACGGTTTCGTCATTGTGTAAAACACTGAAATTCTACAAATACTAATTATAATAATGTACCATGGCACAATCGTGTACCTTTTTTAAAAGATTTCCTAACAAATTAAAGAGTCTTTCGAATTTCGTTTGCTAAATACAACTTAATTAAATAATCCGTGTATAAATTTTATTAAGATAAATATCAACTATATGCAAATTTCTATTGCTAACTCAGCATCTATTAATAAAGTATATAGTTGCAAAGCACTATTACATGTATGTATACATATAAAAATGATGTGAATTAATAAAAAGACACTGATTATATTATAAACACAAAAAATAAGAAATGAAATTTTACATATATAATGTATTTTGAATGGAGAAACATTACGATGTACTTTTTTAAATTACAGTATGATATTTAAGCATGGAGAATATTTAAGAAATATTCCCTTTGTCCAATTGCCACTAAATTATTTAGTTTTAATATACAGTAGGTGGGAAAAATAAGATAATACTAGGCCATACAGAAAGTTCTGCAAAAACAGTTTTGATGTAATAAAAGCCAACTATAATTTATTTTGAAAATACTATTAAACAATTTTTCAAGTTTGTCTAAAATTTCCTTAAAAACCACTTTTTGAGGTAAATTGGAATATTATAGAAAAATGTATTATAGTCACAAAAATAATCGTGCTGTAATGTTTTTAAGACTTCAAGTGGCGCTTAAAAGTAGACTAATATATTGTTAGACTTGAAATGCCGCTTCTCTCTATTATAACGAATTTAACACAATCGATAGCTATTAGAGATGATGAAATAACTTCTTGTCTCACAGCTATTACACAAGATTAATGTGCTAGTAGTGACAAAAATAATCGGAAGACAATAGACAAATTAAATACGAAGAGATTCATCATATATTGCATGAGATTTGCATTGGGTAATAACAACCCATCTGATTTTTTAAAGGCAGTTCCGCTTGATGTTGTGCCATTGCCATTACATACTATATTTGAGCTACATTTCTTTGTGTTTACGTCATTATTACCGTTGAGTATTGGTCGGATGAATCTCGGTTTTATCAATACGATCCAGAATTGTGGCGCCAATTGACAGTTCCACTGTTTTTAATTGAACAAACTTCTACGAAATTAAAACAATTGACAAGCGCAGGGTTATCTCTGCGGTTGATAAGGCCTCCGTGGGCCATCGTCTCGCCTAGGAATCGCGCCCGCGTCCTCACCAATCAAGACACTTTGATAGTACAGCGCTTTTAAAACTTTTTGGTTACCTTCCTACAGCCCTGATTTAGCATCGTGGTGCTTACATTTTGTTATTTATATTTTTGGTTGTCTTATTTCTTACTTTGTTAACTAATAAGTTAATAATGTATGCTGCATTTAACATTAAACACATATGCAAGTTTTAGGTTCAGTGTTGCAACTATTAGAACTGCAATATTCTCTACAAAATGTCTACATCCTTAAAACTTAATTTCAGGTGACAGATATGCAAACCGTAGTTTTGACACCTGACGCAATAGATCTTTTTCAATCACCGACGATGTTTAATCATATGCGGCGTTTAGCGAAGGAACGTGACCATTATCTTCAAAACTGGGCTTCCTTAGTTCTCAGTGAGGGCCTGTGTGAAAACGAAAATGACAGTAAAAACAACAAGAACCGTTCAACTCAAAACATTAATCAGAATAATGGCGAAAGTCAACACCTAGCAGTTGAATTAGCCGATTGGAAGGCACGACTACGAAAACAGCGGCAAGAATTGTATGATGAATTTTGGTATTATATAGTTCACTATATTTTGTAATTTATTAACCAAATAATTTTAAATTATTAGTATTTTACAGGGAAGAAAAATCTGAACAGTTGTCCGAATGTCGGGAAGAGTTAGAACATACAAAATTAGTTTTAGCAAAGTTACGTGCGGATAGTCAAGAGTGGTTTAATGAAGCCAGGAAAGCAGCCGCTTATAGAGATGAAGTTGATGCTCTCAGAGAAAAAGCAGATAGATGTGATAGGTAAGTATACAGCACTGATGATGATAACAAGTTCTTAGTTTTCTGTTATATTCGAGATGCATGAAGTGTGTATAAATTTTCCACCTGGATAAGAACTTTTTTATGGTTTAGATTAGAGCAGGAAATTCAGCGATATCGTGATCGCTTGGCTGATGCGGAATACTATAAAACACGAGTGTCAGAGTTACGTGAAGATAATAAAGCTTTGATGGAAACAAGAGATGCATTAGAAGAACAATTACAAAGAGCGCGGAAAAGAGCTGAACAGTGCTTATCTTTAGAAGCAGCTATGATAAAATTAAAAAGAGAAGCAAATGATATAGCTCTGGTTAGTACATTTTCATTAAATATACTTAGTATAACAAACTGTGTGTATTTATGATATCTCTGTTTTATAGGAAAGGGACGCTGATCAGCAGAAGATTCAAGAGCTCATTGAAGAAAATAATCATCTACAATACATAACAAAATCTGTTCTTAGTGAAAGTAACAACAGCAACTTAGATACCGATAATGAATGTGAAAGCACATTAGAATCTGGTGAAAATAGTTTATCAGAACAATTAACGAGCAATGCACAGGCAAGAGCTTTGAAACTTGAGTTAGAAAATAAGAGACTGCTTTCCACTATTGACAATTTGCGTGAGCAATCTCTGCTAGAGAGTAGCGATAAGGTATTAGAATTAGAAAAAGAAAAAAAAAGATTGACACTTAAATGCGAACAATTACAAGAAAATTGCAATCGACTTATGGTTCAGAACTCAGAATTGGAAGAAGTGTTTAGAAACGCATTGGAAGAAAATCGTAAACTACAGGATACTTTAGACAGTCAAAAAACTTTTATTGATAGACAATCTATTGATCGAGATTCAGAAAAAAATAAATTGCAAGACTTTGAAAAACATTTGGAATCTCTGACTAAAGATAAACAAAGAATTCAAATGTTATGCGACTCTATACAAAGACGGGCGGATGACTTAGAGAAAACATTAGACACTAGAACTAAAGAATTAAATATCGTTAAACCCGAAGCTGAAAAAGTAACTCGATTAATTATTCAAACAGAAGAACTTAAGACAAAATTAACTTACAGTGAAAAAGAAACGCATTATTTACAAAGAGAAGTCAATAAATTAAGAGAAGCGGTCGAGGAAAAAGATGTTTCAATTGACACTATAACTACGGATATTGAATTAAAGAATAAAGAAATTGAACGTTTAACCAGACAGTTGGAATTAAACAGTATAATGTCAGGGAGACTACAAGATTTAGAACAAAAAACTCAAGAATTAAAGTCACATAAAAAAGTAGATACAGAAACGATTCAAACCTTGCAGAAAGATTTAATAACAGAAAAAGTAAATTTCGATAAATTAAGAAATTGTATGGAAAAACTCGGTATAAACACAGCAGATATAATATCTAAAGAATTGAATGTCGAAGAGTTATTGGAAAAAATCATTACAAACAATGATCATGAAAGTATAATTTCCGAAATTGCAGCTAAAGCTAATTTAACGAAATTGTCTCAGTGTATCTGTGATCGTATAGAAAAGCCAGTATACGATGAAAATATTATAAATCCTCAGATCGAACAACTGTCGTCTGATCTTGCAGCCTTACAAGTTACACTTGAAAACTGTCAGGCTGAAAATGCTAAACTACAAGTTAATGTAGCAACACTGAATTCACAAAATGGATCTTTAATATCACAACAAATGACACTACAATTAGCCAATAGCCAACTAGCTGCAGAGAAGGAAGAAATTATCAAACAACTTGAAGTTTTAAAAGATAAACAAGACAATCTTTTACGTGATCAAGTAGCTTTACAAACTTTACATGAACAACTGAACACAGAGTATGAAACACTTTTAAGTGAAAAAGAACCTGTAAAAATTGCAATTCGAGATTTGAAGTTGGAAAATAGAGAATTGAAAGAAAAGCTTATTGGCAATGAAAAAAAAATCTCTGATTTTGAAATTGAGCGGGAAAATTTAAGAATTGAATCCAGAAATTTGACAAATTTAAGAGCTGAACATTCAAAACTAAAAGAAGATTTCAGAAATCTTTTCACAGCGAGTGATAGATTGAAAACTGAATATAGGAATATGCAAGAAGAGTATAGAAATCTCCGAAGCGAAGTAGCACAATTAAAATTAAAGAATACGGAAATGTCTGGGGAAATCAATACAAAATCAGAAGTTATTACTAGTATGGAATTAGAAATAAGCAAAACCAATCAGCATTGTGAAATGTTAATACAGATGAACAAGAGTTTAGATGCAGATCGAAGATCATTAATGGATCATGTTTCTCAACTTCTAACGCAGTACCACGAATTATTGGCGCACTCGTTGAAAGATAAACAACATTATCACGAAGAAGAAAAAATGTTTGCAGATAAAGTGAACGCCCTTTGCCGTCAAAAAGAAAAATTAGAAGAGAAAATAATGGAACATTACAAGAAACTAGATAATTGTACTACGAAAAGGCGGGGTTTTGGGGCGTCGTTTGTAAAAAGAGTTCGAAAAGCCGGCACTGATTTAATAAATAAAGTACCTACCAGAAATAATAAGCGGATTGAAGATTCCAGTCGCTCAAAGTCCCAATTAACACTTGCAGGCTCAGAGTCAGGCGAATCGGATCCAGGTGGCCAAGAAATAGAAAAAAACTGTAAGCTATCTGATCAAGACCAAGGTTCTTCAAACCCTAGTGCTGACTCACCCAGACATAGTTCAGATTCTAGTTTTAGTCGAAGATTTGATGACAGTGTTGTAAAGAAATCTGACAATTTGGAAATGTCTAGTTCCATCCACAGCTTAGATCCGAGATTGACAAACGAAGGCAATTTTGTCCGAAGATTATCTACAACATCAATTCACAGTGGAGGTGGTGGCGGCGACGATGCCCTTATAAGAGCTTCTCTTAGAAGAAGACCCCATAAAGCTGTTCCGCCGTCTCATCGGAACAGCTTTCAGGGTTTGGAATCAGAGACTGGCCTACCTGCAGGTATTTCCTTTAATTTCTTTCAAATTATATGTAACTAGTTTCATAAATAATATATAATCGAAAATAAAATAATAATATTTATGAACATCTAAGAAATGTGATTTATGTATTTAAAGTTATAATTTTATTCTGTAGCTTCTACACCATCACCGGTATTTGGAACGGCGGGATCGCGGCGAACCGTTTATTTAACTGATGACAACCCTGACGTTACCCTAAATAGCAAACCTCAAAGTACACCGATTAAAGAAAATCCCACTTACTTGGTCTATAATAGAATATCGACTGTGATAGGTGACGGAGCATGTCAGAGTACTGACAGGGCTACTAATGAGCATCCCAGATCAATGTCTGAACAATCGCGGGCTGTTGGAGATGATAATCTTCAAGATCGCGAAGATCCTAATGTAAGGCATGACAGACGCACACTAAGTAGGAATGATAAACCGGAAAATTCAAAGGAGTCCGCCATTTGGTATGAATATGGTTGCGTATGATAATCCTACAGATTCCAAGTACGTAATACAGACTGAAGTGATGCCTTGGTATTTTATATTTTAGTAGGTGTGATGCTATATGTCAATATATTTTTATCTATTGGCAATAACTTAAAAATTAAGTTTCTTCATGACAGTATTAGTTTGGCATTTATAGTGTCTTTAACTGAATTACCTATAAAATTGTGATTTACCTTTTTTATGTTCTCTTTGTGATGTTTCTTTTGACTTCACTGAATATTACTACCTTTTTTCTCGAGGCTTATTGTAGTATTAAGTCAAATTTTATTATATACATATATATCTAAATAAAACAATCAACGTGGGTTGGTTATTAACAGATAGTAATAATGCCTTGCCAGTGATTTTCACATTTTATTCCACTCGATATTAGCCCAGTCGATATTAAATCGTATAGTAATACGTTTATTATGACATTATCATAGTTCATTGACTTATTTATCTCAATTTATATAAAAAATCGACTTATTTTACAATTGATAAATATTTTCCATTTCGCAAATTAATGCATATTATAGACCTATAATGCATATATATTGACCTAAACTTTCCTACATAAGTAATATTAAAATAAAAGCAAATTTCACAATGTTATTTAAACAATACAATAGAATTTGCGCTACAAACATATGACATAAATAAGTCTACTTGAGTACAAAATGCATAATTTAGTATGAGTAATATATTAATTTTAAATGTTTTAATACAATAGTGTCAAAGAGACTATGAATTATGTATGTATGATTGCTATGAACAAATTCTTAATTTCTTTACATTATGATTTACATATTAATCTAAATTATAGTGTGAACATAACTACTGCTAATAACTGTATTGTCACATGTTATACAGGCTGAATTGTGACTTAATATTTATAATTCATGATAATTTCTACAGGTATTTTTAGCATCAATTTGTTCAAAAACAGTTTCTTTCATTGAAATAAAAATGACATATTGTATAATCTCTCAATTATAATCAACTATGATCAATTAGGAATGAGCTCTATAGCGCTACAAATGGATGGAAGTCATAAAGATTGGTACTTTACCATGGTGCTGTATGAATTTATCTTGTTGGGTAACTTTAATGCGTATGAAAGTATGCAAAAGAATTTAATACAACTCTTTATTCTAGTTTTTGTATATTACTAGGTATGTACTTAATCACTTCTCACCGAATTAACTGTATCTTTAGCACATTCTTTTTTTAATAAAGATATAAATGAATTTACTTGTTTTGATTTTATGCCGCCCTTCAGGCAATAACGCCCTTACAGTGCCCACAGTCAAAATGTAAAAAAGATATAAACAGTAAAAATGAATAGTCTTGAGTGGTGTTAATATATCAAAATATTTATTAGCTTTTAATATTATATTTGTTCTAAATATCTGTTCTAATGATCTCAATCGAATATTAATTTAAAAAAAATTGGCTACCTACAGCCTTACATCTATAATGGCATGACACGAAATACTACAATAAAACCGAAAAGTTTGAAATTAAAAGAAGCTGCAGTAATTAGGGATTCATGTAATTGTAATTAATTTACACAATACAATTGAGGTCAAAATAATGAGTTTATATTCACTATGTTACAAGTCCCCTAATCTATTAATACTACATGACGAACTTTTGTACCCTTTTTCTACTCTATTTGTTAGCCGATTATAGTTTTTTTTGTTTGGTAACAATTGACGAGCTACAGTGTTACCAATAATTTTTTTTGGAAACTAAAACTATTATATCTTTTGTATGTATTGATAGAAAGTGAACAGAAAACATTTGATTACTCCTTTTTTATTTTCTGTCTGTCAATCGATTTTACTAAATTATTTGATAATTTTATAAAAGCGATATTCTTAAATGTTTTTTTTTGGTTAAAAAAAACAGAAACGTTAACGATTATAGTCGATTTCAATAATTTGGCCAACACCAGTGTAGAATTAATGCATGAAAGAAAGAAAGAGACAGTTAAAAAAAATTATCAATATTCAATCACTGGGGAGAATTTTTTTTCATTTGGATAATACTTTTACTACATAAGATTCACTGCTTAAAGTTCTATATATTAACTGATTAAAATTGCTAGGTTTTAATAGTTGTAGCACAAAATATAAGTGATATGCTTTGATGTTGAAATACAATACACAGTAACTGCCTATGTAGAGACTCTTTTGTATCAAAGAGATCCATTCATACTTGCATCAGTCTTTAACTCCCACTCTAACACAGGGCATGGTTGCATGGAAACTTTGAAGGGTACCCCAGACACCACTGATTTGCAACCAGTTCTTACTTTAGGTGGTAAGTAGGATATAGTGCACTGAAACAAACAACAATTAATCATTTTTAGACACCATTCCCAATGGCATGGTAATATAATTTAGTATTTATCAAAACATAAAAACACACATTTCATTTATGTTACTAAATTTTAATGTGAGTAAACAAATACCTTTGGTTTTTTGTAATCTGTTTGCATATAGCCAATACACATTGTTTTTGTAGTATGCCCCCATAATAATTCCCCGTCGCCACTTTGAGGGTTGAATATTAATGTCAAAGCACCACCTAACCTTTCAGAAATATCCCATAGGAAAGGTGACTCTAAAAACTGTTCTTTTAAACACTTATCTAAACCCAGAACTGGAGAGGAAGCCAGTAGACTCTCTGCTGTATTCTTTGCTAATTGGGTTCTTATCAAGTGTTCACCACAGCCTGAAGTGCATGATGCTATTGAAGGTTTTATACCATCTCTGCTGGTCACAGCCCACACGCCGCTGCCAAAGGATGCTGCTTGACCTACTCTACCTTCATGTTTTAAAGAAACTCCCCCAGAACTTGCTCCTGCTGCCACAATTCCATTAGAATCAACGCAAATAGCTCCAACAGTGTCTAAAGGACTAAATTTTATATCATTTTGTAGTGAATACCTCTTCAATTTTCGTTTGCAATGTCTATAATTACGAAGTGCCTTTCCTGAAATCATTTTTTTATCATCTACTATATCTAAGCCCATTCTTTCTGCCCATGATTTAGCTCCTTGGCCAGTGAGAATGCATGGTGGCACTCTGCCCAAAGATAAACTTTCACACTGTTTTATGCAAATCTGCTTAGCTAGAGAGATTGGATTCCAAACATTAGAGACGGCACCACAAGCACCAAAATGCAATGTTTGTCCATTCATTACAGAAGCATCACATTCTACTAATCCACCCCAACATAAATTGGATCCATAACCAGCATTTGTAAGAGAACTATTTTCTAATTCTGAAAAAAGAAAGCACAATTTATTAAAATTAATTGAAATAGCAATACTAGTACTAACAGGCTTTGAAGTAAAAAATAAAACAAAGCCATAAATGAAACATTAATCTTACCAATTATTGCCTTCTCCACAGCATCCATTGCATTACCTCCTTGCTGTAAAGCTTCTACAGATTTTCTGCATGCTGAATGGCACAATTTTTGATACTCCCTTTTCAAAGAGTCACTGTGATATCCAGCTCCTATATTTAGTTAATGTTTTGTTAGAAATTACTACTTAATTTAAATAAAATTTAATATAATCATTATCACATTAATTATTAATATTAAAGTTGGTCAGTTATTAAATTTTATCTAATTAAAAACAAATTATATATTATAGTGAACTCACCACAGTGTAAAGCTATAAAACCATTCATTATCAGGTCCTAATAATAAAGTTATATAATATCAAGACGTAATATCCATCTGTATTCCAGATTATTGTTATGTGATTATAGTTATTTCACTATGTTCTTTACTCTTTCACTGGTCATCAGAGTAACAATTCCCATTGAGAAATATTCAGTTACAAAGTTACTTTGATACATATATTAATTTATAGTTTGTTTCCTAAAAATAAACTGCTTCTATTTTTTTCAATAATAAAAACTCAACTAAAAATGGAATGATAAAATTTGCAACTCTATGCATATTCATCTTCCTATTCCTCACTACTGCGATATGTCCCAGCTCGTGTAGGGTAAATCGTATTTAATTCAAGATTGCTTTTAGATACCTTTATTTGGGTAATACATAAATATCAACTATCTCTTACGACATAGCCGGCGCTTCAAAAATGATAATAATTTTGTTACTCTTGAGCGAGTATTCGATAGTAATAAATATTAACACACACTTAGACTGAGGAAACCTAACTGTAATATAATGGATATTTTTGTACGCTATGTTTTGCTAAATATAAAAATATTCCTTAGTACAACCAAATGATATTTATGATACTGTATCAGACCGTACTAGCTTTACTACAACAATAACAATACTTCTGTCATTCTTGAAACCGTGTGTCATGTATCATTCCTCGCGTTCCACTTGATGCTCAGAATGCCCAAAACGTACCATAAAGCGTTACACTTGACGATCACGGTCGTTGTGGTCTAAGTGAAAACGCCATTAATGACGTCATTATTTTCGCTCACGCCGAGTACTCAACGCCCCATATCACGAGCTAGGTCGATGTGAGCGTTGAGAAATTTGGCGCGATTTATAGTTTAAAAATGGCGACTGAAAAGTTGTATGATTGGGAAACTGATATTGTCACACGTTGTAATATATAAAAGAAAATGTTATTTTCTTTCAGTATAAAACAAGTTAATCAATAATTTTTTAACTTGATGGGTTAATGTTTACAAATTACATCTTAATGTAATTTCTAATCCGCCATTTGCAATTTTAACGCAATGCATATAACACCTCACAACCCGTTCCACTTGGGTTTATGCTACGAACGTCCACAAGCTAGTGGAACGGGAAAAATTATGTTCGTGAGCGTGGTCGTTGTGATCGCTTAGTGGAACGCGCCCATTATGTACTGTTCGTATATATTATTTTACTCTATGGTTAGCGTTACAGAGTACATTTCCCCAGTAGCTGCAGTAGTCGTTGCTATTAAAACAGATGCTATCTGCGATAAGTTTTAAATTTCTAGTGAAATTTTTATTTTTATGTTTTATAATTGTAATAATGCACGTGCAGTATGATTTTTTCTATGTAATTAATTAAGAATTCTCACATGGCACACGAGGTGATGGGTGTGTCGTCTTGTGTAAAAAATTTTGTATTTATATATTATGTATAAATCTAAGTACCATAACCGTAAACTTCGACTCTAAAAAAAAACGCATGATACCGTTAGTGGCTCAACGGCAATGAAAGTATAAACTTTTTGTTGTATAGATTGTCCTTTTGTCTGTCTGATTATGTGTCACATTAAAACTACTGAACATATATCTTTAATACATCGAGGATACTTTTTTCTCGAGAAATGGATATGTTTCTAAAAATAAGAAATAAAATTGAAAAATAAAGAACAAATTAAGAGTCAAAAAAAAATTCTATCCCTCCTCTGCAGTTGTTATTAAGTTTCTAATTTATCGAACTAGAAGCACACATTCCTAAAACAATGCGGATGCTATTTTTAAACGTAAAGCATAGGCCTTCTGAAGTAAAGTGAAGGCGTGTTACAAAGATCAAATTATAATAGTTAGTTTCTTTAAGTAATAAATGGCATATAGAGTGGTTCAGAGTATCTTTCACTTTACATAATTTTGTTAATAGTTGTGTATTATTACCAATTTTGTAACCTATTAAAAACTGTAGCGTGTAGCGTGGGGATTTGGACATTTTGATATATATTCATTCGCGAGTTAGTATTGTGGCTACAGATATATATTTTTCAATATAATGCACATCTAAACATAAAAAATCTTAAATAACAACTACCTGCGTGTATCCACTGTGTGTTACTGTAGTTTATGGTTTTATTGTTTCTATAAATCTGTAATTTTTCTGTGGACTCCTATTATATAAAATAGCATTAGGAACGTCATGTAAATCAAAGTTACGTCTCTTACCTATTTCTCTAGCGTACATAAAAATAAATATAATTGCTATTAACTGTCAATGTCAAAGTAAAAAAATGGTCAGTTATTACTGTGATCATTAGGTAGTTTCTGTATTTTGGTGATTTTTTCTTACAATTGTTTTAATGTAGAAACTTTAGTAAAGCAGTAAAAACTATATTTTTAAACTATTTATTTTTAAATACGAAATTAAAATGGCAAATGAAGAGCCAACGGATTTGGATTGGGTGCAATTGCGCCGTGAAATGGGCACTACTCATTACACTGAAAGTACTAGAGACAAATTTGCCAGGAAACTTAACGAAAATCCCTTTGTTCCCATAGGTAATAAAACCAAACTAATTTAATTAGAACGAGCCTATATAATTTTAAATAGTAAGCCTTTAAGCGCAAGATGTATGTGATTTTTTACACATTGTGCAATTTTTATTTCAGGTTGTCTTGCCACAGCAGGGGTGCTTTCATATGGCCTATGGTGTTTCCGAACAGGTAGAAGTAAACGTTCTCAGCAAATGATGAGGTTGAGAATTGTAGCTCAAGGATTCACCATTACCGCACTTGTAGTTGGAGTTATGATGACCGCTGGCAAGAATATCTAATAATATCTGTTTGTATGCCATAATTGAATGATTTCAATGGACAGAGTAGCCACTCTATTTAATTTTGTGTTAGAAAACATTACTTGATAATGCTATGTTAAGAAATAAAAATTGTAATGTTATTTTAAAAACCATTATTGATAATAATAACCCAGTAGATTTTGATGCCAATATTAAAATTTTAGTAAAGTACATTGTACATTGATGTACATTACTTCATGTGAAGGTAGCAATGCCTTAACAATTTATTTTAGTGATCTCTTTTAAGTTCAGATTTTGAATGCTAATATTACTTAGTACTTAATCTTAAAGTCTGAACATAACTGAAGTTTCAAATTATTTTCAATGCAAGTTATTTAACTGAAAGCATACTGGTGATGCATGATGTATATAGAACTTATATATTTGAATAATATCTGTCAGTCTTGTATCATATGCTTCATTAATTAAGTTTAAATTGAGGGTAATAAAAATCAAACTGAGAAGAGAATCATATATTGAGATATTTTGCCAACCCCAGCATATTAAGAAGACTGGCCATAACATATTTTTAAAAACATCTTTAACATTAATCCCACAATTTAATATTTAATGGATCTCTTGTAGATCATTTCACAGCTTACTTTTATTTCTGATCACATATTGTGATCTACAAGCTTTTATAGATAACTATCATACTATTGATTATTGTAATAAAAACATACTGGAAAAAAACCAGATTAGACAGCGGGATCCGATACACAGTGCAGTAGTCACTAGGGGAACCCAATTAGCGGGACAGCTACAAAAATCTCGTTATGGCTCCATCATGGCAATTGGTGGGGGTCTGGACCCCTTCTCAAGATGAGGATGGAGTTCTCACTCTTCGTCTTCCCTGAAGAGCCGCACGTGTCCCGAAGCCTTATGGTGTGACGGCGACGAACACCCCCATGTTCGCCACCTAAACCTCATTAAAGGAGAACAGAGGAGGGTTTGGCAAGTCCTCCTTCGACGATTGACTATCCTGTTGAGAACCGGGAGGTTCGTACGTTGCTCTCACTCCCGCTCCACAGCTTCTTTCCGTGACATCACCTTTTCGCAGACGGAAACTTCGGCGGCCCACCACCTCGCACTTTGGACAACTGATATAACTATGATCGGAAGCGAGAAGTTATTTTCCATTACTGCGACGAGTTCACGGCGCTCGTTAACCCTCTCTGGGCCCTCCAAGATAATGTGTTGAGCCGTGTCCTCGACACAGTCACAATGATGTCCCCGTCGTAACACTCAAAATAAAAAAAAAAAACAAAAATGAAAAGCAACAGGAAAACTAGTTTGTCTATAGCGGTCGCACTTCCCCTCACTTAAAGAGTCAGTCCACCGCCATCTAGAGACTGTGCGGCCGCACTTGCTTTTCTTGATGGAAACGCAGATTGGTTATCCATCCAATGTAGCGTACGTAGACTATCCAGGTTAAACAATACAGCACAACTTTCACACCTTCGTGACGGAGTATGCGTTGTACGCCCCTAATGACTGCTGTCAGCGTCTCATTCGACCAATTCCTATTCTCTTCTTTCTATCCAAAATGTGTAATCCATCCATGTGTTAATCCAGGATAAATTTTCATATTAGATTGGCACAATTGCAGGAGTCTCACAAGTTGTCTCCGCTTCCTTTCTCTATCTTTATAAATTCTATCTGTCTTCATTTTTCTTTTCTTTACCATCCATATGCAATCGATTTACAAATTTACCATCAAGCAACATTAACTGATTTACCTCTTGCTATTGCATCTACCAATGTTGATCGTATTTATATCTCCAACTGAAGGAGGAGAAGTTTTTTCTTAACCTACATCCCATCAAATCCAAGATGGTTAAGAAGTTATGAATTTATCGCTGATCGAAATTATCCCAGCTCACTGAAGTAAGTAGGAAACTATTTGCTACAGTAGGCTCTCTCAGAAGACTCAAGAATGTTCTTCCTATTCCAACAAACTTATTTTTCTCAATCATTACTTCTTCCTACACTTGACTAGGCTGATGTATGCGAATTTCGCACCAACCTCAGGTGGCTCCCAATTTGCCTTGTTCTTTATAATATTAAATTTTATTCAAAATATTCTTCGTACGGTATGCATATGACCGTACAGTAGTGGATAGTTTTCGAATGCTTGGGATGGTAGGAATGAAATAGAGTCTGAAAGAGAAGCCATAGTGGAACGTATGGAAACAGGCAGTGTCCGAATGCGTCGATTCCAATCTTAGGAGATTCAACGCCACAAAACAACATACAAGTCTTGGCTCCTAATTTTCAGAACATATCCCTAGAATGCACTGACCATCTTCAATTGTTGGGAGTTGAAGTTTTTTCGAACCCAATTTTGGTCAGTTCCTCGAATCCCAGGCTTAAAGCGGCTGCAAAAAAACTTCACACCGAATTTTCGGCCGTATTAGGGCGGCCTATAATACTGTCCCTAATCCCATACTGCCAGAACGGGGTGTCGTATGAGGCGACAGAAGCCAGCCTGGTTGGTAGTAGAGCTTCGCGTAAGGATTATATTATCAGTATTATTATTAAGTCATTAATATTATTACTGGTATTATTATTTTTGAAGCCTGCCTGGCTTGCTACCACCCTCATGCTTGAGTCAGGCGCCAAATGAATGAATGACAGTGATAACTTTGGTGTTGCTGATGTCCATGGCCGACGGTAATCACTTACCATCAGGTAGTTAGTCTGCTCGTTTATCGGCTATTACCATAAAAAAAAATCAGCTTTTAAACCTATAAAAAGCGCATTCAACCATATGTGAAGTACTGTTCGCACATTTAACCTAGTGCTGTTAAATCTCATGTATCAGCTTTGGCCTCAATGGAGAGGTGTGCAAAGAGGCTCATTGGTGATCCGTATTGGTGAACGCAGATAGATGACGTTTGGCAGTCTTGATCTTCTTTGGGATACACTTTGAAGAGTAAGCGCAGGAACTGTTCGAAATAATTCGTTCTTCGCTAATTTTCAATCCGAACCGACGTACGGAGGGTACATAGTATGTAGTAGCAAAACCGATGACATGGTAAACCGCATTGTCCATACAGGTGTGACGGTTACTATGTACCTTCCGTACACTGAGTCCGATTGAAAAATAGCGAAGAACGAATTATTATATATATATATATATTCACGGCAATAGATAGATTATATTATTACCATCTCTAATCATTCTGTGTCACTAACGTCTATGACACTGAATCATCTATGGTCTATGGCACGTCACATCAATTTATGTTTCATACGAATTGCAAAAGAACTTACATCGATGTATCGCATCGTAACGAGAAAGTTTTATACCTTACCATAAATTAACTCATTAAAGTGTATGAAACTTAAGTTGTTGGCTATGAAATCGAATCCCTAGAGATCAGGCAAACTAACAGAGATATCGATATGATTTAATAAAATGAGTATTTTCTATATCAATTTCCTTTATATAAAAATTAAAATCTTGAGTATCTAAAGTGGAACGCTAAATGATCAGCTAAATTCTAAAAAATATCCCAAGAATAAGAAATAGTCGACTTTGAATAAGGACAGTAGGGCTCGAGCTGATATTCGTTTACTGAAGGACTATTTTTGTCGAAACGAAGCGAAAACTAGATACAAATAAAAACAATATTGAATAAGAAAGACCGTTTATCATCTTTTCGTTGTGTTAATAGTATAACGAAATAATGTGGAACTTGACCTATATTAAAATTGTTAATTAACTCGGTTTTTAAAGAATATTAAATATAAAAATTACCTGAATTTTCTTATTTTATCCAAAAACTCTAATCTATATAATATTTCTATCATTAAAACGTGACAGCAATAACAAAAACTACATTTATTAAAGTTATAGGAACAATTTAATAAAACATAGAGTAGTCAGATAAGATGGAATATCGATGATTCGATATTACATATTGGACATTCTCTCAATATTCCAACATTTCCGATTGTCCGATACTTCGATTTTGTTCTGTGGAACTGAATGTGAACTTAAGCTTGGTGAAATATATAAATCTAAAAATGATATCTCTTACTTGGATAATTTCTGATTATACAGTAAGTTCAAATAACTGTAATCATCATAAATAATAATAGAATCAAACTATTTAAGTTTAAGATAGTTAAATTATCATTTCAATCAACTATAATGCGTGATCAGTATTTTACGTTCGTTTTCATGGTATAATTTATTCCGTAGTTGTATTTTAGTAGGATAGCGT
>DWPT01001599.1:0-18218 GCA_018251895.1 Agathymus mariae mariae
TTGCTAATAGGCGGTTTACTACTTGCTAATAGGCGGTTTACTACTTGCTAATAGGCGGTTTACTACTTGCTAATAGGTGGTTTACTACTTGCTAATAAGTCTCCTGTGTTTATTAGAACTATAAACCTGGTAAATTGTTAGTGTAATGAAAATATAAAATTTGTAATTTCAGTGTGTATTCGACGTAGATAAGGAATCAGGATTGACATTAACAGAAATAGCCGATGGAGTGACGGTAGAAGACATTGTTGCCAGTACTGGATGTGAATTTAATGTTTCCCCACACATCAAGTTAATGGGGGATATTACAAACCATGAAAATATTTATGAATAACGTTTTTTTTAGAGTCATTTCACTTAAAAATGTGCGTTGTTGCCAATGTTTTGAAGACTGTTTTTTGCAAGTTATTTACAAGTGTGTTCTACATTAAATATGATGTAACAAAGTTAATAATTAAATGATAAACAAAAATATATTTCATATTTTTATGGATATTGTTATTTGAAAGTCATAATTCATAAACATTACATTTTTGGATTTCTATTTCTGTTTAATTACTTGAAGTATATCACTATAGCATCAGGTATAAGAATCATCAGATAGAGCTGCTACTAGAATCCAGTCACAAAGAACATAGTCGAATAACTTTAAGTCATGCAGTATAACACCAGTGTGAGCACCCGTGATGCGTTTAGTCATGGGTTTTCCACGATGGTGGCATTGTGATGTAGCATATTCATGTTGCTATAAGTTCAACGCAGTACAGAAACGATTACTCCCCGAGATAGACAACCCTATATGACAATACAATTATTTGCTAGGGCCCACAGATAATCAAAAATTTTTCGAAAGTATGCTGAGTGCTTATGATTATTATGACATTAATGTGACAAAAAATTTACTTCAAGCGCTAATATCGAGTTCCTTTTAGTGAATTTACTACATTTTTTTCTATTTATATGACGAGTAAAAATCTTAATCATCCTTTTGTGACCTGGGCTGCCTGTTTGCTATGGCTTATTTCTATGTTTGCTCTCACATGGTCATTGCTGATATTTTTTTGTAAGCGAATTAATATTCTCAAATTATTTACTGCATAAACTGAGAGAAAAGTACGATTACTTCCTATTCGTCTAATTTTATTTATTTTCAGGTATAGGGGACATGTTGTTATTCACTGGAACAGATTTGGTAAATGCATTTACATTGCTGTCAGGACTCCTCATGTTTCCCACTAACGTTTTTATACTGTATTCTATTGCTTCGGGAAAAACTATCGAGTTAGTTAAATGTTACATATGAATAATTCTAATGTAACACAATTTATTATTAAAACATTTAATCATCGCTTCAAATAAAATAGGTACATAAAACGCAGGCTTATAATGAAAATAATGTTTCTAACGTTTATTTCATTGCAGCCACAAAGCTAAAGTTCTGTGCTGTCCATTATGGTTCTCCATATTTTGGATTATAATTATCAACATCATCGGTGTTATTTTGTGTATTCGTGCAATGTGCTCTTGCAACGAAATAATTATGAAAAATTTGTCTAGTGGAATAAAATTTTACAGAACCATGCCTAAATACAAACATTTTTTAGATAATTTACAATGGTCTCTGAAATGTTGCGGGGTACGTTCGATTCATCTTGCATTAATTGGGCAATGAGGGTGGCATAGTAGGGTGTCAAACATAAAATAAAATCATTTTTTAGGTTAATTCCTACAAGGATTGGTTTGATTTAGAATGGCATGATAAAATACGTGATTATGAATGGGATATTATTGATAAACGAAATACACCAATCAGAAAGGAACGATATAAGAGTGAAACTGATAGTGTTCCGTTGAGGTAAACTTACAATTTCTAATAAATGCTATATCTAGATGACACTCTAGCCGGGTTATGGATCTGAAATTCTTAGATTGAGACAGCAAGAGTTGGTCTCAGGACATGACTGTTTTGATGTCTCATTATACTATTAGTTAAACGTGTTACTCACGCCCCCATTTTGAATTTATTTTGTTGCGGGTTATATTATAACAAAGCATATATGACTTTGTTATAATAACAACGGAAGGTAAAAACTATTATGTGTACAACGCATTAAAATTCAAGAATTCATTAGTGAGGTGAATGTGTTGTACCTAATGATAATAATGATGATGATTTAAATTGTAAATTAACATTTTAGACGTATTAGTATATAGATATACATATACATAAAGGTCTTGAGCTAATTGTATGTATTAGTGAATTGCAAATACTTCAGCTGCTACCTACATTTCAATATTAACGTAATCCTATTGGAATACGCCTGAGTTAATTCTAAAATATGTACTGTATTTTTTAGTAAGTGCTTAAAATGAAAGTGAAAACTGATAATCAACCAATCTTAGACTGTATAACATTAAACATGAATACATTATTCAAACAAATCGGACTGACGTATCGATTAAATATTGTTCATTAGTGGTGGACCATTTTTGGAGCATACTATTTGTTACTGGAAATAACGACGGACTTTAATATTTCGTTTGTCAGTAAATCTACAAACATTAAACCGTTAGCTTTATATTTTCGTTTAACAAGATTTCGAAAATCAAGAAGCGTTGTTTACGATTTTTATATTAATTTTTTTTTATAGAACCTATTCCTAATACGAGCTTTACTTATTATATCTGCGCAATATTATGCATTTAATATCATAAACAAGAATAACATATTTAACTATTATTAATATTAGGTACTAAGAACAAGAATAAATAGGATAGTAATAATTTTACATGTTTTGAGTTTCAGTTGCTGTAAAAGCGGATCTTGTATATCAAATTATTTAAAAGAATTAGGCACATATTCCATTAATACAGACGGGTGCAACAATTTTATGTATAGGATTGTTATGATATCAATGAATGCTCACTTAGTATTATTTTTGTCAATAATAATAATTGAGGTTGGTATTTTTCATATTAATTATTGTCGAGAGGTGTTTAAGTTTATTGTTTAAATAATCCACAAAGATTAGTCTGAAGATTGTACGAAAACTAGCTAATATAGGATTTCAATGAAGTAGTAAGCGACAAGCTACTATTCATTAAACAATTCATAATTAGGGGAAGTAATATAAAATAATTACATGAAAATAATTAGACCTACGCAATGTCCTTAAGACGTCCGTATTTTCTTGTCCTTTTTGAGGTTAATTAGAAATTAAATGACAATTCATGTTATAATTACAGTATCTAACTTTTTCAACTTAATGAGTATTATTTTAATTATGGATGAATGAAATAATATATGTTAATTTGTATTATTTTTGGCGTAATAGGCTTTACTATTAAAATTCATTTGTATCAAGAAAAAGCAGAAATATTCCCGTGGTCTTCATGCAAAAAACCGAGTTAGTGTGCGACATATTATGCCAGTCAATGATGATTTCGATGCATCTAGTGAATCTTATATTTTTAATCAAGACATTGACGAAGATCTTGGTGTATCAAGGGATTGTGAAGACGTCAATCAGTTAAAAACAGTTAATTGTAAATAATACTATTACTTCATGACGAAATTAAGAATATCAATTTTACATTATTTTGTACGATGTAAGAGGAAGGAAATAAACGTCAAGTTTTATCAGCAGAATCCAATGAGTGATGCGAAATTAATAATTAAATGGTATTTGAAGGTGATTACTATACACTAAAAATTATTACAGCAGGTTCTGTTTTAGTAGGTATCATCTTATGTATTGTGTAACATTCATTCATAGTGGTAACTTAATATTAGCGGTGAAAAGAATGTGTAGCATATTTTAGTTGTTATGAGAACCTTTTAGTAGATAGATTTGTCAAAGTAAATTAGTGTAATAATAGTAATATACAATAGGTATATATTTTTTCAGTTTAATTTACTTACTATGTGCAATAGTTTGTATATCATTTTATTTCTATAATACTTTAATAGTGTGCAGTCGTTTCTTGGGGGCGCAGTTGACTTTTGATTACGTCGTTCTTCAATGAATGCCTGTCTCTTCAACACGTTTCTATAACATGTTATTTATAGCGCCGCTCTTCTTTATCTGCGCTCAAAGCAACTATTGGATTTAGTGCATAGTGATAAGAATGCAGACGTAAAACTTTTATGCTATTCGTCAACACACACCAGAAAACAAGGGTAAAATAATTCGTTGGGATTATTATTTCTGTTTCACTTTAACGTCTGTTATTGTCGCTGAGATTTGTATAGTCTTTAAGATGGAAAATCATGCAGTTTTATTCATGTAACGCAGATCAGTGAACATATTATACAGAACCACGGCACATTCTGTATTAAATTAACATTATTAGGCAATAGACTATAAACGAAAACTGCTGGACAATGATGAACTATTATCATGTTGTTTCTGTGGGAAGTCAACTAAATTTTGCTGTCAAATGTCATATTGATAGAATTTGATTGATTAGCAGGTTAGGTCTAACTTTGGGTTATATGAGGTAGAAAATTGTTTTCTATTATTTATTAAGGTTATTATAGATAAATCTTAGAATAAAATCATTGTGAATAAATTTTATTTCCTTCTTTTAGATTTGGTCATGGTGTTTTTAACGGTATCAAATTGGGTAAGAGCCCGTGGTCCAGATGAGTTCTGGCGAAAACGCAGGATTTTCAAATTGGCTGCTCATTATATAGGTCGTCGTAGAAATATTTACTCAGTGGCAGTGCGCAATGTTCATCGCGCTTTGGTTTATGCAACTAAAGCACGGCAATTGAAAAAAGAAGACATGAAGGATCTCTGGACTGCAAGAATAACTGCAGCATGCCAACAGCATAATATAACAACATTCACACTTAAGGAAGGCTTAGACAGGTGTAATATTATGTTAGATCGTAAATCTTTGTCTGATTTAGCTGCTTGGGAACCACGAACATTTGAATGTCTTGCTGCTATTGCTAAAAAGAAGTTTGAATTAGATGGATTTAAAGATGATATGGATAGGAAACTTCCAGCGGGTATTAACTTAAACTTGCAGGATGTCATGTTAGAGCAATGGTTGAAAGAAAAAAAATAGGTTTTGATTATTAAATATTATTTAGTTCATTATTCTACAATAAATATTTAGTCTTAAATAAACCATGTTTTATTTTCCTCATGAATTTTTCAGTTCACTTTTCATATGTTTGGCTAACTCACTTTGTTTTTCTAACACATACAAGTTTTCTATTTTACGCTGCTGTTGTCTTTCCATGTCTCTAAGAACACCTTCATGCATTTTTTCCCTGAAACAAAAAACATGGAAGATTGTACAAGAATCTGAGTTATATTGATTACAATAGAACTAAGATTTTATATTAAATAAATATTGTATTGTGCTTTAATACAAATTTATGCACAACAGTATATTTTGTGTTATTAAGTGATATAACATTTTCAGTATGGCAAGAGTATTATTTGATAGTTGTGGTGTTTTAAAATATTTTGTGAGTTTGTACCCTTTCATTAAAACTGATATAACAAAGGACTTAAGTATCATGATTATATAATATGGAGATTCTTTTGTGTATATGTATACAATTATTTGTTGTATTCAATACATAGCATATCTGCTATTTACTATACAAGCGGCCTGGCCTAACTTCATTAATGTTAAACATTTATAATTTTATATGATATCATAGACCTACCTATATAGTTACATGATTTTCTAATTCTAGCCAGTATAATGTTCCTTTCACATGATACAAGAATTTTTCAAATGGGTGCTGTGGTTCTGGATATTCCCCGCTGCGTAAATACAATTTCAAAAGTTTACATTCCCTCCTTATACTATTAGTAAAGACTACTACTAAAGTACTTTCATTTTAGTTGAATGTGCAAAAATGGTTTATAAAAGTGCAATAAACTAGTCTGCTACATGGATTTGTTAGGTTATTGATTGTCTAGTGTGCTCCAATAGTCCAATTCGCAAAACTTTTGTTGTGGAGAATTACGAATATGCAAATATCCAACTTGCTGGAAGTCCAGTTTACCAAGTGACCAATCTTCACATACATATACTGAAGAAATAGGCTTACACTTATTTTAATAAGTGTATATTTGAAAAGCTATCTGTCCTACTATCACATGATAAAAGTGTGATCTTAGATTCTTGAACTTTTAATTCATTTTTTATGTTTGTGTTATCAAGGTTTTATGTAGTATATGGGTGTTTCTAAACCAAACAACCCCAAACTCTCAACTATCTTCAAATGATATAAAAGTTTTGATACGGGTCAATTGTTTAAATAAACAAGCAGAAATGACTGAGTTCCAATCTTGAAACTGAAAGTGATGAAACATAATCAAGAGGCTAATTTTAACGTGGAGATACGGTAGTCGCAAGAAATGTAGACAGGTATGTAGAATGCAAACTTCTTCATCAGAACTGAGTATAAGCTTATTGTTACTAATTATCAAAATTTCAGTATTACCTATCTGCTTGTTGTTTCATGTGCACATATCCCACAATGCCGCCTGTTATCGCACACGATAATCCCAAAACTAATTTTGAAGTAACAGAAGACATCACGAATATAGCTAATGACTTTTTCACGCGTCTACTTGTATTTAAAGCTTGGCACTCACTCAGTTCTACTATTTTTTCTTGTCATGTACTAGAAAATATAGGACATAGATTATAATAACGTTTTTGTTCGATTTCTAGGTCCAACAATTCTTAGTTAAAACATACAAAAACTTAATCTTTATTTTCCGACACTAACAGCACAACCACATTCTGAATACAGTCGTACCTACCTGCCTCCTAAAATTAACGAAATGGAAATACAGAGGGCATAAAAAATGCAGAATCTGCAATGTTTAAAAGTACTGAGATTAGTTCCATAGATTACTATATTTGTAGATAGTCATATCAGTTGGAATGAGGTACATTTCTGTCATGTCGTGATCGTGTTACGGCCAATAGCAGGTTGCTTCACTACTGATAAAACTACGCCACAGACTAGTTACGCGCATAAGCAATCAATACTTCTTATACTCGTACGTGCTCTATAAAGAAGAATGATTGGAATGATTGTTTTTACGGTCTATATTTTTTTAACATGCTCAGGATTTTCACTTAGATTCATTTACAATGTTGAAAATTGAAATATAATTCTTTCATTGTTTGGGATTCAAACTGTGCTAAAAGCAAACTGCATTATACATAGGTTTTTTATTTTTAGAAACACTGCAGTAAGATAACAGGGAAATAATAAAACATGGAATATGTTTGTATATGTATTTATATATTATAAAATATAATTTATTTACAATAAATTATATAGATTCAACTAATATAAATATGTATATAAATATAACAATAATTATACAATATTGGTCATTTCCTGTTGTCTATTATTACAACTGAAGATAGGTACTGTACTTATGACCATCTATCAGTATTTTCTTGCAAGAAACGCTCTTCACCTTCCTTTTTAACGTGTTAGGTATTGCCATCGAGGAGAAACTATATTTCGGTTTATTATCTAGAATTAGGTAGACATGTATTGCCCTCGTACAAACAAACAATATTTTATCCAGAATGAAGAACC
This sequence comes from Agathymus mariae mariae, assembly GCA_018251895.1. Taxonomy (NCBI): domain Eukaryota; kingdom Metazoa; phylum Arthropoda; class Insecta; order Lepidoptera; family Hesperiidae; genus Agathymus; species Agathymus mariae. Next base: position 7,598 of record DWPT01001599.1, read on the forward strand.
GAGTCAAATACCAATAATTTATCAGTTTTAATAAATACGCCTATATACAAAAACTGTAAGAAAACTATAGGAAAATAGAAATGTCATCGCAACGCAATCGCATGTACATTAACTTATTGTTAAATTAACGGAAATATCAATAGTCATTTATAAATTAAATATAGACAAAGTTATATCACTGAGAGTTTTAAATCACATCACACATTTTTTGTATGTTACAGAAACTTAGGATTTCGCCCTGGCGATGGTTCATACATCTGGGCTCAAGTATATATATTTATTATTTATCGTGAGGACATGGCATCAAAATATGTGTACATCCTGCATCGTTACTTTAAAATCACATCTCACATAGTTCCGAAACTTCATTCGGGAGTGTCTTTTCACCATTCACCTTAAAACCTAAGTTTGCTTTTCCAGTCTTTTAGCACATATTTTTTGTAAGGCACAGCTACCTGTCGCAGCTGTCATAAAAACTTGCAGATCCTCGATTAGGAATTTCAGCAAACTCGCGTTTTGGTGTGCACAATTTGCTGCTGAAGTCAACGTTTCGTTTCCTGGAAGAAAATAGTTATTTTTTTTATATTGTGCCTCAAAATAAAAGCAAACAACAATATCCTAAACAATATCACAATGTCTGTCAATAGAGCCGGTTACCCGTCAGTAACTGAAACTGAAAGCACATAATTGTTGTAATCGATGCGCATATGATTTTCTACAGTTACAGACGTTTTAATGGTACATCGCCAAGATAATTATAAAAATGTATAATTTTGTTAGAAAAGAGTATTTCTAACATTGCTATTGCCCGGCAGACCAGGTCTCTTTCATCTGTAGGTCATTTGATATGGAAGCAAAAAAAATATTCTAGCGCAGCTTTAATACTACTAAAAAAACGTAAAGTAATATGTTGAACATAAACACTAAAAACGTGACGCTCATGTTAAAGAAAAAAAAAATAGTACCCTCTGCTTGGTAGTTCCATTTGATCAACAAGTACAGATTTGACGTATAGCCGATCATTACACCATAGAATGCATAGGGATCGTGGTTCTAGTACATTCATATCGTACTCCCACGATAACTCCACCTGTAAAATATGGTAAAAAGCCTAATTAAAAATAAGCTAAATATACCTCTTACTATAGACGTCGGAAAAATGTGATTTTTAATTTATATCATACACAATAATATTAAATATTTTGAATAACATTTTTGTACAAAAAGTTTTTATTATATTTTCTTTTTTTCAAAATATTTCATAATGACGGGTATATAAAATGCATATAGATTAAAAAATGAAAACAGTTGCAGTTTATTTTTTAAATAATCTGCCGAAAGTTTATTTATGTATTTTGGCGGCGGTCTATGTTTCCAAACCTTACATTAACATTTTACCCCCTAATCGATCTGCATTAAAACATCGTGCATAGTTCGTTCTGGCGTTGTTCACCTTTATGAGCTATGTATAACAATAACAATAGTAATACCCTTTATTGTACACCATGTTCGTTGCCATGATAAAAAATAGTTTGATCAACATATTGTACTATAGGCGGTCATATCGCTAAAGAGCGATTTCTTCCAGACAACCTTAAGGTCACAAATCATAACTATAGAAATATTAAATATATGTGTGAGAGTCTTCAAGAAGAGAATTTTTAAGTGAATGCTCTCGTTATCTTAGACTTCATCACAAATTATTATCAGATGGGATTGTTGTCAATCATTAATTTATGTAAAAAAATTGGCTACTTCAGTGAGGTATGGAGTATATATACTTAAGAAAAATATTAATCTAAATAAATTCCCAGGTTATTAACCTTTGTAGCATTAGGAATGGAGACATGATACAGCGAGACCTTTGGCGGTCCATTACAATAAAATTACGGATTATGGAATTTTATTTGAAAAAAATATATCAATGTTCCAAAATGAAGACTTACTTGTTATTTTACCTTTACAAAATCGTATGATGAACTGTGAGAAGACCATTTAAAACGTACCTTTCTAACTTTCCCGCCCAAATCCATTGGATGCGTGACCACAATAGAATAGGAAGTACCGTGCTCTAACCTGAAATGATAGAAAGATAAATCAAATATGCATTCTAATAAATTCTACGTGTAGTAAATTATGAGACGAGTATTCTTACTTCACATAGTTGTTTGGTGTTAGATCCATCCCCCTTATCACTCCTCGATCAGACATCAATGTAACTTTCAAGAATCCCTGTTGGAATATGAATTATTTTCTATATAAGTTAAAACATATTTGCACAATTTAAATTCACTTACATTTGATAATCATTTTTGAATCAACACGTTTCAAACAGAAAACATTATTTTTGGGGCTATGTAGAGATTGAGATTACATTTACTTTAACATTACAAACTACGTACCTGTACCCAAGATTCTGCTCCTTTAGGATTCGCTAAATGAATAGCTATTTTGTAATGCCTCTCTGAAAGGAAAAAATCAAAGTTTGTATAATGTGGGTGTATATTTTGGCTAATTACAATTGCACTACTCTGATATACTTAGTAGTTTGTAATTTTACAATCAATTACCAAAAAAAATGTACTGGAGATATCTTTTTTATATGTATCATGTTTATATTTAGTTTGTATCGACGTCTACAGCTGTTTATTGGGCATTAACAATTTATGAGGATGAAAAGTTTAATCACATATCTTTTGAAAGTAATGTAAATGTAAAATACAAACAAGTCTTGTAACCAATTGTCCAGTAGTCCAGAATATAATGACAAGTACTAGCGGTTCTCATTCAACATAACTTACGGCAAAATGGAAACTCTTTCCCTGTGCTAAGATAGTATTTTGCTCCAATGGTTTCTTGTTCTTCGGAAGGGTAAACTTCATTCTCAGATTGATTATTTTTATTTGTAATTAAACCGGGCGTACTGTCAGCGTGGAATCTGTAAAAAGTGCAATTTGTGAATTCCTTGTAGAACTGATATATTCAATAAGAATGATGTTTCCGTATTTCGTATCGAAAGGCAATTTGAACAGAATCTAAGTACTTAGGATACTTACCCCATGATGGCACAACCGTGTCCGCAATGAAAGCACTTTCCAGCCAAAAAATGTTGATATGATGGACATTGATGTCCTAAAACAAGTTGAATTATATTCTTACTTCATGCATGTAACATAACATAAACACACAAATTGATTTTTGAGTTACACTAACCTATGTAAGGACATTTGCCATTAATAGACTCTGTGAAAAGTTTTATAGCTCTGACGTGATTACATGCCACTAGAACTCTGGATGCTTCTTCCAGCCCTTGTTTTACCAACGTAAGAGGTATGAGGGGTCCTTCAGTGAGGTCGCAGCCGGGTTGTTCCTTTCCATTATTTGGATAAAAGTCCAGGTGGCCCACGGGTTGCGACATTCCATACCCTGCCATAAACACAAAATCTGTCGCACGTGTGAAATAAACACGTTGGTAAATTAGTTAAAATATGCAGCAAATATATAACTATATACATGAAATTTAAATGAATAGTGAAAATGACTAGCATTGAAGCCGAATATTTACAATAAATACATAAACTTATTAAATATGGGTTAGTTTTATTAAAATTGTAAAAGCAATAAGCACGAATGAACAATTTAGTTTTTTTTTGCTTCTGTATTTGATATAAATTATTTTTGTAATTATTAGATTTATTAACATGGTGAGGATGAGTGTTATAAAGCGTTACAAAGTTGTGAAATGTATTGTACCTAAAAGGAAAATGCTCTTCCCATCTGTGTGAATGACATCAACAAACTCTGCGTCTGTTGGATCGAGCCGGACGTGTGTTGGCATTCCTTGAAAATATGGCTCAGCAGGATCCAGACCGGTAATTCTTCCCAAGTTCTAAGAAATTAAAAGCTGAATCAAAGACAATATGAATGCATGATATTAAACATTCAACATTTTACAAATAGAATTTATATTTTTATTTTGGATGGTACTCACTTGTATCCTTTCTCCCGCGTATCCAGCTGTATGGGCTCCTAACGAATGTCCTATTATATGCACGTCAAGAGGATTAAGTCCGTGATCTTTCTGAAATGGCCACTTTTAGATAAGTATCATATATATAATACACATATGTAAGTGGATAAACGAGGTGCTTCTCTTCTCTTTTGACCGACAACGTGATGCTACTTTTGGCATTAAAGATATCGGTAGGTGGTTGTGAATATTTGCTCTTACATGGAGTATCAGCTCAATTATTGACTAAACATAACAAAAATATTCTAGTGGGATTTTGATCTGCAACTAAAATATTCAATTTATCTGTTTATACATATAATCGCAGCAAACTATCAAAGACAATGTACAAAATTTTCGACGTTGCGATTGTTTTCTTGTTTTATTTCTAATATTATGTTAATATTTAAGTAACACTTACCTGTAGGGTGTTTATGAAATGGGCGACTTCGAGACCAACAAGTCTTGTATTAGCTGTGGCTTGAGTATACAGGGGCAAGCTGCCGCCGGCCCAGTCCACGATGACAACGTTGAAATCGTCAGCTTTCACCAGTTCGTCTTTCATCTCGCTGACCTAAATAACATCAATAGCCTGTGTAAAATAAAATACCTAATTGCCACTATTTAATAGGATTTCAAATGAAGATCATATTTGGGTAATATTGCTTTAAAATTTATTAAAATATTTATTAATTTACCTGACATTTTAATGTTGTTTAGGGCGAAAAGTATTTTTTCAATTAATGAATCAATTTGTTATAAAATACAATGCATTTTTAAAAATAAAATAAGCGTTTTACCCAATTAGACAATGGAGTGTCTATAAATCCGTGAATAATCATTTTAGTTAATCGTCGAGGGCTGAAGTTAGATTTAACTATAGTTTTGTTTACATTTACGTTCAATATCTGTCCGTCCGTAGGATTCTTTTTTGTGTATAGGATGAACCTGAAATTAATTGCAATAAATTGTGTTATGATAAAAGTTGCAGGTGACTAAAATTAAACAAATCATAAGACTTATATAATGTCAAATTTTAAAGATAAATATCCTTGTAAGACTTTATCGCAAGAACACAGTAAAAACAGAACAGAAGAAAACGTTTTAGAAGGCGAAAGATTGATGTCGATAGCATACTGGTTAACTAGTTATACTCGTAGTAGTAGATTGGTTCTTAAACGGATTTTAGTTTAAGCATAAGTCACCTCAGTAGTCTCGTTAAGAATTCATTATGACGATTGTCGAAGTGTTTTTACGAGTATTACCGTCTACATTTGTGGAGCCTTGGCACTCATATCAATGCACTGTAGTGCCCCTTGTATCGTACATTGGCTGAACAGAATTAGTACATCACCAACAAACAAGACAAATATACATGATCATCATCATAACAAATTTAGATTTTGGGTGTTCAGTGTTTAGTATATAGTTATACAGTTTATGTGCTAAATAAATACATTTAAAGGAAATATGTGAAAATATTTTACCTTGTGTTAATGACCACTCTCGGGAGAGGAAACACGTTGAATGGGCGGTGGATAAGATGATACCAGCTTCTTGTAATATTTAAGCAACCCAATTCATCATAGCACCGAGTTTCATTTTCAACTGAAAATATGTGTTTATATTTCCATTAATATACACCTGTTTTACTAATGATACTTAATATTACTCTATAGAATTAAACTGTAAGATTTTTACCCTTAAACAGAAACTCCTTGACATTTAGTTGCACATACTGTGAGTGTTCAATTTATTTTACTTATCTAATACTCCAAGGTAATGTTTTGTAAACTATTTGATATTCTCACATGTAAAATGCGTGTTGTAAACGCAACATGAGTTTGCTAGATGCAAATACACACCCAAACGTGAAGTTTATCTCCCTTGTTTATTTTAAAGTTTCGATTTTGAACTAACTTGATTGTTTTCTGACTTTCCGAAGGTTGACTGGCAGATAATGCTTTTAGCATTAAGTCCGCCTTGTAACTTTACTGTATGTATGATGTAAAAGTTTAAATATATAAATACTATTTCAGTATGATCATGAATTTATTGCAGTTAATAAATAAGACAAAATACTTTGTTTCCACAGTTTTGTCAACGTTATTTTTATATAAAAATACCATATAAATTTACGATTTCACCTGTCTTTTAATAATGTATTACAAGATTTTATTGCATATTGTTGTACCAAAGACGAATATGATGAATTCAACAAAATAAAAACAGCTCATCAGTCGAGCGGCCTCAAGTGATGATCTGTCATACATGCGGCAATTGGTTATTATTTATGTAAGTAGATGTTAAGTATAAGAATACTAGCAAATCTATCCTAGGTAAAACCTTTGCAATGCAGTGGGCTGGTAAGGAATAGAAAAAAAAAAATACAAACTTACATGGGAGCCAAGGGATGTTGACCTCGATGCGGTCTGACCGTGCCCAGTTAAAGGGGTCGAGGATGCCGGCGAATGCTGGCTGCAGACCCAATAAGATACACCATAGCATCACGCGTAAATGTCTGTCCGTCAGGTACAGACGTCTCATGTCTTAACTACTCCTGGAACAACAAAATAACGCGTAAGTTATAGTTTTTATGTTTATTTATTTATGTACAACAGAGCATATTATCTACCACCAGTGTACATTATCTAGTGTACCTAAACAGTAAGCGCCATAATACTATTTTGGTAAATACAACTGTTTATGATTGATAGATTGTCTCTACGTTGTATTATTGTGGACCAAAAAATATTGTATTAAATAAAGAGTTACAGATAAGTTTCACATGTTTTTTTTTATTTATTATTTATTAGGAGATATTTTACAAATTAAGCACTGTAAATATTAATTTTTAAATGTGGTAGTTGTGGTTAGTTCTTTTGAGTGACAAATTTCACCTCCAACTATTTTGAAAAATGATTAGACATCATTTTAAACAAGTAAAGTAAAGCAATGAACTGTAAATTGTACAACCGTTGTACAATTGTTCGTACGTATTGTATAATTGTACGTTGTACTACAACGTACCTACCTAATAGATAATGTTAAATAGTGGATAAATTCGTCATGTGCATCGATTTAAGACAAACGTTTACTTTTACATTGCGCACTATTATGTACAATCTTCTTTACTTCCAGTCTCATTTCTTGCTTCACTGGGCTTCTATGCCCGCGGAAGAAATTGTGAGACATTTTCTTATGCAATAAATAAAACGTGGAAACATTCAAGTGTAATGTAGTTGGTTTAGTTAGTTTTGCAACTTATGTGCTACTTGGTGTAGAATAGTAAAATTAAATTTAAATGTGCTATAATTATTTATTACATTAATTTTATAATAATATTTAATCAATATTTGTCCACTGAGATTGAATATGATGAATGTCCACTGAGATGAATATGAGATTGAGAATGAATATATCGATGTCGATTTACACCCGTCCCCGCTTCCTCCTTGACCAGAAACGAGTCCATGATATCTTTTGTTTACAATTGTTTGTCATCTATTAGCAAAATGAAATTGTATGATGTGTTCCTTTCCGTCCTCTATATGACCCATGTTGATGTTTTCATTTGTCAGAAAAAGACATGAAGAATATGCTTTATTAATATGAGATCATGTGACCAGATGTCAGCTACATTAATTTACGTAATTTCTCCCATTTCTCCTAATATATATACATATAATTGTACCTCATGGAAGAGACTAGACCCCATAACACAGGTAGTCCTAGTATGGGGCCTAGAGCCATGAATAAATTTTGACTTTTTAATGAAATAAATGAATTATGAATATAAATAAATAGCAATAAAATTTATCTTACAAGACTCCAAACTTATTATATTTCATGCTGTCACACTGATATTTGATTTCAAAATTATTCATATATCGAGCAGCATGCATTATGTAAGCCTATTAGAAACTGGTTACAAGTTAGCAGGTGAACGTGTGAATTAACTATTCTGTGGCCATTTCACCAATACAATTTATACATAGTGTATTAATCTATTATTAGTGCAAAACTGCATCGCTATATTTGTCTGATTCTGTTGTTGGTCCTTTTGAATTGGGCAATTAATTGTGATGTTTTTAATAACAACATTGACATTTTTGGTCTCGAATTGTGTATAATCTTAAGCGATAGTGGAACATATTTATCTGACGCCTTTGTGCAATAGAATAGAAAGATACATTTTAATTTGAAACAATGACATACTTTTTATAACATGTTGTTGCTACAACAGTTTGTTCACATGTAATAGCATGGAATGTAAACATGCGGTAATTGTAGATCATTGTTCTTGGTAAATAATATTTTATAGTGATGTTTTCTCAATGAGAAACTATGATCGATATTGTGATAGTAAATAACAAGCAACATGACTATGGGACTGTACAGTAAGTCAAGATAACTACTTATATATTTTTATACAAGATAACTTCGATGACGGTATTTTCTTTGTAGTTACCTGTTAGGGTAATGTAGATATATTAGGTGACGGCGTCTCAAAAGCAGTAAAGTTTTAAGACTTCATTTTCGGCCTGGAGGGTAAGCTGAAACTTCTCTCAAAGAAACTAGTTAAAACTGTACATCTCCTCAGAATACAAGATGCTTTTAAGTACAGCGCAAGACTGGTATTACTACAAGAGTTGACAGTCCGGAATCTCTGAAATTGAGATGGGACGTTGGCGCTCCTGGCCGTTCTCAAAGTTTTTGTAATGGGACATCCCTATTCTGAAAAACTTTATGTACTCTGATATCAGCGACAAATTTTCATATCTGGGGTTTGATTATTTTACTTCATGCATGTAACATAACATAAACACACAAATTGATTTTTGAGTTACACTAACCTATGTAAGGACAAACAAATTAACATCAGTGCCAGTCACCCGGCGCTGCAATATGGAGATCATCAAGAAACTTATCCATAGTTTCATTCTCTGCTTGAAATTAAGTGGTGACGCCTTTGGTGTGCAATGAATTTACTTGTTATAATTCCCTTTCAAATGTCAAGCTCACACAAACGACGATAAAATAAAAATTATTTACACACGACTTGCATAATTATTGATCATCTGGTTAATTAGGTACGTTGTTGAAAAGTGACAGTGATATTATTTATTTTCTCTAAATTTATCCAATAATAATCTGCTATGACATGGCCTAAAATTTGTACTAAACATCTTTTCATATAATATTGTCACATTTATTTTTGAAATAGTACTTCCTCTATAGGCGTTCCAATCCGTTAAGAGTGTAAGGAAGGTAGTGGAAAAAGAGTGTCGTAATACGCTGTCATAATTTATTTAATAATAGATAATCTACATACTTTAGCAGAGGATAATTATTAGTGACAATTCTTTTTAATATGATAAAGAAAATATGCATCTGTATTTCTCGCAGTTATTAATGATTTTGTAGTGTATATAAGAAATATTATATACAGTTATATTAAGTATGTAGTAGTAATATATAAGATTGCATTTTTTTATTTTAACAGGTACTATCTCTTCATCACTATTAAATATTGAAGGTTGAGAATGCAGTGTGAATTCTCCCTTCGTTAGGTCTGCAGGAGGTAACAATAAATAACAGCCAATAAATACATTTATTACATTTAATTATTTTATAGCTCTTACTATATGGATTAAATATTATTAGAAAGAATATTGTGGTGTGTTGCATTCATAGAACACCTTTAACGGACGGCTAAAAGTAAAAATGGAGTTAACGCGAAACTAATAAAAAAATATTTGAAAGCGGTTAACAGCATTTATTTATACATGGATAAATCAACTCATTCTTTAAGAACCAGTCGAATATCGTCTCACTTGGAAAATCATTAGATTTTATTCAGTACAGCAATTACATTATATAAGACGTTAATTTATTTAATACCCAGCTGCGTATACCGCAAATTATCTTGTCGTAAATACCAGCCTTGTTACGTGTTATTTAGCAAAGCTGTACAAAAAGGCTTATTAGGTGTGCTAACCTGAATGCCCGGTACGCCGCTTTCGATCCACGAATGGATAGTGAATCAATGATAATTTTTACTTACTTGGAAGTAGGAGATGATCGTATAACTCATGTGTGTTTATAAATTTAAATATGTACAATTATCTGTATAATTAGATGTAATTCAATATTTATGTTATGAATTACATCTAAATTTAAAAGCACAGCCTGCTCGTTGAGTTTCTTATACATTTTAATTATGGTATATTTGCTCTATCAATTCACCAGATCTTTGACCTATAAGATATACCTTTATGTCAATATTAAAAGAACACAAAAACTGTGAGATATATATATATATATATATATTTAATATGTATAAAATTTCAACAGATTTATTAAATATATATATATTAAATCTGTTGAAATTTTCTTTACCTACATGAGGTACTAAATAATTATGGTATTTAGTGCTTAAGGCTCGTTATTATAACGACCCGCCCAAATATACGCTAACGTTTATATGTGGTGTTTATTGTTGGTACACTAGTGGAACTACTTGAGTTAAGTATATTTTGATAATTCCAATTATATTCTAGTTGATGCATTTGATACATTGACAACCCACTAGCTGCAGGGCACGACACG
>DWPT01001600.1:0-18216 GCA_018251895.1 Agathymus mariae mariae
TAAACAAGTCTAGCTGTCTCTACGTCAGTAATCAGTCTTATCTTCCTAATAGCGTAAACAGACCTACTAAGTTTACAACATATAAATATTTAAAGATATTTAAAGTAATTGAGCTACAATTATATTAAAATCTCCTTTGCTTCCCAACCTTTCTTCGTTCCCATACCTCTTTATAAAAAAAAATCAGTTATGAGTACCCCGCCATTGATAACTCCGTACCCATTCCTAAAAATGTGTCTCGTTTCTCTTAAGGTCTCTAGCACCTTAGTAAGTTATTAGTTGTAGGGTTGATTTTAAACTACACATTGTAGCCATAATACATTATGGTAATGTTTATATAGGTCAACCGTTTTATCTTCTCAATATTTCCGCCATTATCAATATAATTTTCACGTACCTCCAATGGGACTTCGCGTTCCCCCACGTTACACGTATCACAGTTTGGGAATCGCTGATGTAGACAATTTCGTAACAGTAATATAATTAAACATTTTATACGATGTGTATTGACAAAATAGATAAATGTATTCGCTATGTATTTGCTGTATAACATTTGGAACTTTTGATACTGGCTGCTGTCAAACGGAAGAAATTCAGCGCAGGAACTCGTAACTTAGGAATTATTTGCATATCCTTTTAGCGTTGCGATATCAATATCACTAATGTGATGATTCATCAATTATGAGCGGCTCAAAGAAGAACTTCACACAGAACAAAGTATAACTTTTGTCCTCACTAAACATTAATTGTTATATCAGTTATATTGTAAGGAGAGAGTGCGACTTTGTATGTGTGTGTATGCAGTACGTGATCTCCGAAAAGACGGCAACTATTTGAAACATTCATTCACCATTTGAAAGGTGCGTTGTTGTGCGTGTTGTGTTATAGGCTATTATATTCAACTCCAACGAAGTTGAGCAGGCTGGCGGTATTTGATATTCCTGTTTGTATATTTGATTCTTGAAAGCGGCGCGGCATGTGAATCGCTGTGGCAACAAATAGTGTCAGATATTTATTCTGTGGTCGAGAATAGATATGTGCAATGTATTTTGAGAAGTTTGTAGGCCATCTATGTGTATTGAAACCTGACTATTTTGCTCATTGAACATTCGTTACGGTGCTGTCTTTGCCAATGTGTGACTTAAGTTCCTTGCGAGCTCGAAGTGTTGATTCTGACGATGTTCCGCGCAGATTTTACTACCTATCGAAAAAGGCTGAGAACTACAAGCAGCTGCTGCGGAAGCCGCGACAGAGGCGCCACACGCGGCCGCGGCCGGCGCCGGAGCCCGAGCTGTCCGCCGGGGTCACCACGCGAGCACAGGGTATGCAGCGGTCGCAGGGTACGTACATGCGGATGTGCGATACTTTCGAACCAAATACATCAACGATCTATGATGTCATTCCTATTCACTTCACCTTGTATTTGATAACATATTGACATGTCACTTGCGTTATTACGCAATTTTGCTTTTTTTATATTATAATATAAAGTAAAAAAAAAAACAATGAATTGGATAGGAGTCAACGTTACTAAGTGTCCTGTATGTGTCAGATGATATCGGCTCTGCGACCAAAATATATTGATTTATTTAAATTTAAAACAATAAGGAAACAAAGAAATAATGTCTCCAGCTATCCAAGACGCAATAGAAGCTGGGGTTAAAATATCGGTCACTTACTAGCAAATAAAAGTGTATTGCGACATTATTTACATCCACAGACGTTTTATATTTAGACATTTTATAATAAGGACAGACGGGTGAACTTAAAAATATAAATCTAGCTACGTTTCATCGTAAAGATGTTTTCGAAAAGAAATTGCGATTGTCAAGTCTGGATATATACATATAGAACAAATATTCGCAAACTGAGAAACGTCTTCTTATCGTAGAGATCTTCTTTACTGTATTACAAAAGCAATATCTTAGGACGAGTATGATTTGAATAACGTAAATTACTGAGATACATTAATTATTTTATTCAAATACGCCACGTTCGAGAACTAACAAAATAAAAATACTATTTAAAAGAAATTTGTTTAATTATCCATTTACTTCCGTTTCCACATGTTATATATCTGTAATGTGTAGAATTACATTAATAGAATAATTAGTCTGTGACATAGTTTCACAGATTATGTTAAACTGAAATGAGACAATTTAGAAATTCGTACCACACAGTGTACAGAAAATTTCTAATCATCAAACATATGATTATTAGTTTAAAGATTTGTATATAATTATAAAGGTTTTTGGTTAAGGTTCAATCTCATTAATTAGGGGTAGCAATGCGTTTGTGACCGTCCGCGTATTGAAAGTAAGTATACAACTTTTGTGCAATTACCTCGAGTTAAGACCGAGATTGCACTTATCAATTATCTCTGTGGCTGTAACTAGTTAGCAAGTATCTTTTTAACATTCTTCGAACAAAAATAATTATTTTTGAGGGGGGAGTAAAAAAGTTCTCGTTTTGCACAAGACCCATGACCAAAGAGGGTTATATTTATATTATATAAACAAATTGGTTTAAATCCTATTAATATATGGTTTTGGTTATGGTCTTTAGTGTTTTCCTATGCCCAGTGAGTGCTACACTTACTGGGTGTGTCATATTGGATGACGTAATATCGTTTGTTGGTGCAGGTTCAGCGCGAACAGAGAACAAGGAATCAATCGCGGAGGAGGGGATGGCCACGGATGTGTCCGGCATTCCGGTACCTCCGGCGGCGCCCGCGCATCCCGCCAGGTATGTTGACCTTGCTGTAGTTCTCTATCGCGTCCTCGTGTGTTATCGTGATTGGTGAACTAACTTCTCAGTGGTCTTATATTCCATTTTATACAAGTTATTGTTAATCGGTAAAGTTTATATATTTTACGGAACGAGTAAACGGGCACATGTCGGTAAGTGGCCACCGTTAGCCTTAGATCTGTGGTAACCAATCAGCAATTATACGGTTAGAAAAAAAATTAAAATATTTTCTAACCTATACGTAACTATGAATTAATTAGTTCTTAAATTGTAACTGAACAATTTAATTGATAAGGTATCGGTGTAGTGTACTTTATAATTATTGTGTTCAGTCAAACACTTAGTGGCAGGTACGCAGCGTAATCAAAATATGACGCTCTTTGACGTATTGATAAGTAATTACATTAAATAAATAATTTTGTGTGAGAGTTTTAATATTATGTAAATATTAATTTAACTCATATATATATATAATATTATAGCAGGCTTGGCTGTCACTTAATTTACGTAGATGTTTCAATACATTCAAATACCTTTAAAAAAGTTGACAGCTTTTTTTACTTTATCTGTAATATTTAAAACCTCGTCTTACGTCGGAGCATTTAATTATGAAATATTAAAAGCTTTTTAACTGGTGCCACGTTCATATGACTGACCTATACAAACTTTTAACACTTAACTTTATCCTTCTTATTTCCAAATACCCGTATAAATCAGATAAAATATAATTAATAAATAAATGTGTCTTTATACACCCAATAGCAATTTTCAACACGCCGAATATCCGATCAGAATTCATCTGTAAGCGAACAGCGCCATCTGGTTATTACATTTGGGACTACAACCAAAGGGTCGAGTACACTTTACTGAGGAGTGGAACCTTTAGTTACCACAATAGCTGACAGAGGGCTATTGTAACTTAAATTGAGCCGTACTACTCGCTAGAGGGCGACACATTTCAACTGTGTGAGCACAGCACCGCCAGTAAAATGTATATTACGTTTGAGGCGTTGTTGTTGTTCAATTATATTACTTATGTATTTTAACAACCGATATAAAGGACTTGAAAGACAACATACAAAGGGGCAATCTTATAGAAAAGTAGGGATTTCTTCCAGGTAGCCTTTTGATTAATAGAGGATAAAAAACAATTCATACACTGAGGTAGCGCTGTACATTGTACAAAAGAAGGTTACAAGATTAAAATAATTCATAGTGAATGACGATCAAATCGTCTGTAAAGAGTTGTTACATATATTTTTTTTATTTAATTACATCTCAAGATAGGGATATCGAATTAAATTTCCGCATTTCAAGTTATTTAAGTTGTTCACAAACAAAAAAAGACATTATTTAACCATTATCCGTGGCTACTTAGTACTATAACACATAGTTATATATAGTCACATATACCTCATAGTTATCAAAGATAGCGGACCCCTTGCCGGCTGAAAAGAAAGCAGCCATGACATACTTTTAAATGAGTCTCCGACTCTGTAATCGAATTATAATAAAAATATTTGACGGTCTAATCTAGAAGGATGGCGGACGATAGCCAACATAATCCAAAAACCTTATCATCATCATATATGATTACCGTGGAGATTGAGGAATAAAGTACAAAGCCCGGCAACCTCCAGCAGAAGAGACCACGTGCCGTTGTTTCGTTCGTTCGACTCGGGAATTAATGGAACTTCTTACACTCCACTCCAAGATGAAGTCGTTTAAGATAATATTGTTCACTTACCAAGAGAGACATTCCAAAATTCATTTCTCCAATGGCTGTGCTCTACCGGCGATGTAACCTAGACCTAAGCTTCATGCATAAAACAATTTAACATTTAATCTTCGTAAAGCGTTCCAGGGATTATCGGGCGCAGTGTTAAGGTACGACCACAATGGTTAAGTGCCTGCATTGTTGGAGATATTGCTGTTTCATTTCTGTTACTTATATATTAAAATCTTTATTTAATAATTGATCATGAAAAATATTTTATACAACGGACAGACATATCATTCGTCTTGTTATTTTTGAGATATTCACATTGTGCGCATAAACTTATTGTAAAGTATTATTGACGACGATGTTTCGTATGTATACGCTTGCGTGCGAAAGTGTATTCGTGCAAACAGTAATAAGCTAGTATTGTTTGTGCGCCCTCTCTACCGGTACCGATGTTCAGTCGGTGAAGTTAACCGCGTAACATTTCAAGTTGTATAGGAAGTTCTCCGTTGTGCGTTCTCCTTTAACCAAAGCCAAGTCCCGGCGCCGCTGTTTGCTCTCACTCACGTTTATGGAGTTCCGATATCTCATCTTGGGATTAATCGTTTAAAATTCATACTTTTGTTTCAGTTTCTCTCGGTTTGACTACGTTTTTTGCAGTCTACCGGCGGGATGTCGTCGGTTTGTTTGACTTGTTTTTCAATTAAATTATCCTCGTCTTCGACGTCGGTATTGATTGGTTTGTGGCTTGTGTTATTACTGTTTTTATTCGTTTTTACCAGAAGATAAATCGTACTGTACGCGACTTGATACCGTCAGGTCTAACCGGATTGAAGAGAAAAAAAAGAAAAGGTTTATTTCGCCAAATAACATGGATACTGCATGCTTGTAACATGATATAACATATAGAATTCAGCAAGAAACAAAAGAAGAAAAGAAAAGAAACTTAACTCAAATAATATGCTCAAAATAATAATAGTAATAAACCGGTTAACGGTTAACCGGTGTTGCGATACCAATCAAATGACGAGGAGGGACGAACTCGGCGGAGGCCGCCGTTTCTCGGTACGCCCGCTCGTGCTCGTGGTGACTTGCCTGGCGTCTTCACACCACAAACCTACATACTGGTTGTTATGACGTCACTGCAGCTGTGATAGGGCCCGTAAGGTTTACACTTTAATAGAAATATAACATATATTCATTATATATATTGCTAAGGATATTGTTATCATCTCTCCTATGGCATTCCAAGCGACACCTCATACATTATTGATCATACTTAAGCGAGACCGAGACCACATGCTCCTGTACCAAATTCTAGTCGGTCGGTGTGCGGCGCTTCTCCGTACCCTTTACTGGGTGTGTTCAATCAGGATGTTCAATCAAGGTGATGTTTTCGATTTATACGTTCGAACCAACCCAAACAACTTTTGGGCTCATTGATTTTTTATTGAAGTTGAATAGAAAGTTGCTACAATACAATCGTGCGGAAAATTCAGAAAAATTGTACATAATTCTGTTAGTTCACTGTAGTAATCTAGCTTTGACTCTATTTTCCTGTCTTCGGCTTAGATGGTTGTCTGCAAGAGATCGTTGTTCTAGTCTTCGCTTTTGCATGATCACCTTTTATATCGTGTCTGGCGTAACCTCATGTAATTATAATTTTATGCGATATGTTCAGAGTCTTCTTTATACTTTAGTGCAAGAAGCTCTATCGGTTCGCAGTCTAGTTTCTTTATTGTGGAAATAAAAAAAAAAACACATGAAGGACACGAAATGAACACAGACACCGATTGAGTCGAAGCAGTCGCAGACTTGGATATTTGTATACGAAAAAAATACATTTCATTCAATTTGGCTCTGATATTTGAGTAAACTCTTATGATCTCCCACGAGGCCGCGCGGAGGGGTGAGTGGATGTGGAGAGGACGCGGGAGGAGAGTTAAAGAAAATACAGAATAATAATGGGTTGATATCGGTGCGTGTGTTGACAATCACTTCCGTTATTATTTGCAAAGGAGCCCGCGGGACGGCGCGTGATGTGAATGCATATGTTGGATGTCGATGTTTGTGCTTCTGATACGATTTTATTCCTTCGTTTCATTATCTGACCCTTTCTTACTCGTACGTTAGACGGAAAACGAACTAGTGACGGTTTTAAAATTAAACGATATGATTGTACATATCGTTTGTTTTTCGTGAACAACTTACTTGCAATGGAATCTTGGAATGTTATTGTTTGGATGCAGATTTCTTTTGAGATACGAACGTTTTCAACGAATTGGACTCAATGGATTGTTTCTCTTTTCAGGTTAATTTTTAATTAATTTAGAACCTGTACTTTATAAGGAATACATTTTAATTATTATATTTAATCTTAAAATTCATCAAAAATATTCTGATAATTCTAAAGAAAAAAATGAGAACACTCACCGAAACTCAAAAGTCAAAAGACATTGAGTATATGTAATTTGTAATTCATTTTATTTGCCTACATGAAAACTGGATATATATTTGTTTTTTTGCTATATTTATTGTCAAACATCGATAGCGGTCTCGGGGCGTCACCGTCATCCCTACGCCGGCTTGTTTAGATTTTTACGCAAACACCGGTCCATCTTTCTAATTGCCTTAATTAAAAGCGCCGCAATCGAGAAGTGAGCCCCGTGGTTGGATGCTGCCGCGTTTTGATTTTATTTTCAAAGGCGTTTTTCCTAGTTTTTGAAATATGTTCATTGTGATATCGGTCGGCGGTCTCTCTGGGGCGGTTGTTTCATTGTAGTATTGAATGAGACGAGTCGTTACGGCTTGGAATGAGGAAACATCGACGATTTGAATAGGGATTTACACGGTGGCTTTGAACAACTTTCCACGTGTCATTTCCGATAGCTCTATCATTCGATGATAGTAGTCGAGTTTAAGAAACGATTACGATAATAATATGAAAATTATTTGAACTTTAAGGCATGTTATGTGTAAGGATATTTCTACTAAGCATGTACTTTCTTCTCAGGAATTTACAGAGAAGTATTTAGGTCATTTTAGGGACAATGTAGTGTTTTGTAGGAAGTCAATAGGAAGTGAAGTATTATACATTATTATTGCTAATGGATCATATGTTACAAATGAAAAAAATGTTGCGTTCTTACCCTAATTTTGTTAGGTTATAATTTCTAAAATGAATTTCTTAGTTTCCTTTGCACTATGTTAAACCGTCTTTCGAAGACACGACGGACATTATTCTCGTGTAGCTCAATCGATTCGAATCGACTTTGTTGCTCGTTGATACATAAGAAGCGCGATTCGTCTAATTACATTTTTCCATGTTTGGCAAATAAACTGGACATGTGAATAAATGTAATTTTAAAAGGTAGCATGAATTATATTTACCTATATTTAATTTTATCCTTATTAAGATTCAAGTGTTTAAAATGTGTATGTTAATTAAAATGTACGTACAAAAGTCGCCGATAAAACATGCAAACTATGAAAGGCGAACTACACAATTTTTGTGTGAAAATACGAAAGTTTCTTATCGTCGATATCCGTATTTGAACGTAATTAAAATCCGGCCAATTAGTACGGCACGGGGCTGGTGGGGGTGCCAATTGACTCGCGGGCGGCCAACATCCCCGGGCTCACAATCGAATTAATTACCGATACTCCTCCCCCTCTGCCTCCTGTGTGGAGCGGGACTCGAATGGCAACACCATCATTATTATGAAGACAAAGAGACCGTACTGATTTTTTTTATATGGAAGTTGGTAGACCGCTTGATCTTAAGTAACCATTGGAACCCATAGACCAGTAGTCTATAATGAGTGTAAATCGCTAAAAGGTTAGGTTAACTTAGATTGGCGACATTTAATTCCGTGACAGAACGTATCATTTGACCGTCATCGGGCTACAACACCGTTCTTGTTACCGACAAGTAAAGTTTAAAAAAAAAAAAAAAAAATTGAATCTTCAAATTTTTCACCCTTATATATAGTATTTTTCCAACATATTTTAGTAGTATCAAAAGGAAAGTATCCCCCCCTCAAACAAAAAATATATTTTCCAAATAAATTAATAAATGACGGAGTTCGGAAGTAACGAATATAAAAAAAGAAATACTAACGAGATCTCTCCTTTTTTGAGGTCGGTAAACAATTAGGATATTTTTAGTTTTGGTAGTCATATCATAATATCACGATCATTATATATCGGGGTTTAGGTTAATGAAATAAATTTATTTGGTAAGGGTAAGGCTCGTGCCTTAATTAATTTTGAATTAGCTACTTTTAAATTACTCAACTTTGCACAAGATTGTACGCAACGTAAATATCACTGTTATGACGTTACTTATTCAGCTGAAACAAAAGATTTTCAAAATTGTTTCATTTCCATTGAATACAATACGCAAATGGATAGCAATTACTCGATACAAACAGACGCAAACAAGTCGCGTCGACAATCGAATGAGTTCCGCTTTTAATTGGTCCAATGTCTATTTGCACCTAGCGTCAAACAGAAGAGTGGGAATGTTCACATTACGTGTCCCGCGATGCGGTCCAACCGGGAGCGGGTTAGCTAAACGAGTCGAACAGTGGCGTATTCATAATAGACAAACCAGGAGCTCTGATAATGTACATTTTGTTACCGATGACGATGTACGAAAATGTCATAATGGCTGTCATTTATGTCCATGCACCCATATTTTAAGGAATTAGAATTTTGTCACACATAGCAAACCAGTGTGGGCGCGCTGAACGATCATGCAAGAGTTGTGCCATCGACAATGTTAGGAAACTTTCTAATATCGGTTGCAAGTTACATGGCATATTACAAATTTGTCGACATGCGCTCGTCATGTAACAACGAACATGTACTTAACAACGTGCTTACCGGCTTACTTTGATGCTGAGATTGGATAAAAGCCTCGAAGGGAAGGACTCTGTAATGATTATAAACTCCTTACATTACCAAGTGACGATTCTCAGGTTTAACATGATCATAAATAAGTTATTAAACATAACAATGCGGTCCTAACTCGATTATAACGACCACCGAACAGCAAACATAATTGCCGTACCTGTTTACACCACACGGGCCGGTGCCCGCGGCTTTGTCGCGCGCGTTTTAACAGCAGCGCCCACGATTGCTTATTAACCCGCGGTTCATTCAATGTTTGACGCTGTTTACTGTCGGTAATTGGTAATCAATGGATTATGGCCGTGAATCACGCCGTACGTAGACACGTTGTTTGTGTGCGTGTTGCATCGGTGTAAGCTGTGTCCGAACTCGACGTACTGAACGGCTAAAGGGAATCACAAGGTTTATTACATTTTTTCTTTCTGGCTATCAACATTCTTCTCTGTTTACATTGTTTCATATTTTTATTTGGATAAAGTTTAAGGTATATGTTTGTTAACTCTATACTTATTATGACTGCTTGTCTCGCGGGCTCCGAATTTCATATTCATGGCTTAGGCTGACCCTCCCTGAAGAATTACGGAGTGTTATAAAATGTCAGCCCTGTGAGAGTTAACGCTGACACCGAATGAACCTATATTTATCTTAAATTCGTACGTTTGACAGTCTATTGTGTAGAGTGGAGGTAGAATCATGGCCTAGAGAAATTTATTTGGAGTCGTGTCGAGGACTTTGTTAGGAGGTCCAACTTCATTAACATAGACCACTATCTATCTTATTGACTTATTGTATTAATTTAGTTTTATTTGACTTTCTTTCTTAGAGATGGTTAATTTTACATGAGCTAAAGTGATAATCAAAACATTACGGACATTGAAAAAATTTGTCTTCGAATCATATTTTATTACGTAATACTTGTACTATCGGTAAGAATATTAAAAAACTTTTTTCATCATTCCTGTCACCACCAGGTCAGAGCTGACGCGAACTCCCCCGTTACCACCGTCTCCGCCGCCGGCGTCATCCGCGCCCCCCGCGCCGGTGACGGCGGCGCCGGGCACCCCGGGAGCTCCGACGCTGGCGCCCACGCCCCCGGCCCACGACTCGCCTCTGCCTGTATCCATGACAATACCCATGTGTTCGGACACCCAGCTGACGATAGTGTCCAACAGCGTCGTAGTCAGCAGTTGTGCCGTCGGAGTTATTACGGTTGGTTTCTCAAAGTATTCAAGATTTTTTTTTGAATCTGTCAGCATTTGATTCGATCGATATTACATCATATTTACGATTACTTAATGTGATAATTATATAAAAATAATTCAAAATTATGTCAGGCAGCGGGTTGTAATTCAGTCCGACGTAATCAGTAATCGACAATTTTAAATTTTTGTAAAAATTGAAATCTTACTATCAACGATTTGTGCACTTGATATTTTGTCTGTCAGTAAAAGCTATGATGTGTGTACAATTAACAGAACCATTAAGCATCGTTAATATAACATCGGTTTATTTACATAGCACACAGTCAAATCAAATCAATAACCCAGACTCAACACCATAACAGACGACGCCGCCTCTCAACGCGACGTTACCGACTTCGCTGCCGTCATCGGTACCATCCCCGTTACCGTCGCTGCCCGCGCCGCTGCCGACCTCACTGCCATCCGTACCGTCCCTACCGTCCCAGCCGACGTCTGTGCCGACGGCGCCGGCGTTGTCCACTACGCCTGGCAGCGCACCGCCTACGCCGCAGCCGGCTCAGCCGCCCACGCCCACGCCCAGTCAGCCGCCGCCCACGCCGGAAACTGGTGAGTTCTCTTTCCGTATCCGTATCCTCTTTATTTCAGGTAAATGTTCTTGTGTGTTGAGGCAAGTAAAAAATAATACTTCTTATTTAGTAAATAAAATGATAATAGTACTTTTGCCTAACTTAACAGTAACGCACTGGATTTATTTAATACTTATGAACGCGTGATTATATGATATAACATTTTATAGGTTTTGAAAATTTTCTTGTTTCAATTAATTATCAAAAAATATTTGTGCGCTTTGCGCAGTGTACGTTCAATCTAAAACTTAAATAGATTTCATTTACTTAAGTAAATAGAATTCAAAACGACGAAAACTTGTTATTTTAGGGCCCAATCATAAAAAATTATTGTTAAAACTTTTCCTTATAAAATCTTGCGACTAAATAAAATGAACTAGTAATGGTTCTTAGAATATTATTAGAACCTTATTCATTCTCGTTTTATTTTGTGGTATTTTTAACTTTTTAATTTTCTGTATTTCACAAAAAAAACCGTTTGGCTCTTGATCGAAGTCAAATTTTAAGTTATTAAAAATTTTAAATAAAGAATCATAATACGTTGAGATAATATTTTAATAACACAGAATAAACGAAAATTACTGGAAATAATTAGTAGACTGGCTGAAGTTAATTTAATGTATGAAGGTTTTATTACATTCGCTGTTCACAAACAATCAATCGGGTAATCGAAAAACGCCACACGACTCAATCGAAAACATTTATTCCAACAACGCCACAATTATGGTTAACTAAATTATTGATATTTAAACCTAACTCTAAATAAGCTCTGCGCTAATACTGATATGTTTGAATCACTCCATTTTATGAACTTCCAAAACTGTCTGTCTGTAATTCACTTTTGAAATAACACCTGTTACATTCACAAGTCGCAAACGTGCTCACTGTCTAGACGTGCCAATAAATAATGCTGAAGGTGAGAGACGTGACGTTTACGTGGTAGCCGTCGACGTGGAGGGTTCGGGCTCGTCTTGGGTCGTCGTCTCCTCGGCGTGGCATCGCTTTCGGTGCTTGTGGACGAAGTAGTACGACGGAAACTTGGAGCCGCACGTCTTGCACGGGTAGTAGTGTAGCGTGGCGCGCGCGCTCTTTCTGTGCCTGCACCACTCTCGCTCCGGGTTCGATTCCCGCCACGCAACGTTCAGGACTCTGCTGAAACGCACCGGCCCGTCGCAGGAAGCGATGTCCAGCACCGTGTTGGATTGCCGCTTCGGTGGGTCCGGTGCCTCTATGCGTTCGACGTCGAGCTCGCTGGAGGTGGTCGAGGAGGGCGACGGTGGCGGAGGGCTCGCCGGCGGGGAGGGTGCCTTGGCGCGGCGCGGGACCGGCCTGTGGGCCCCTGGAGGTGGTGCAGGCCTGGCGACGCAGGGGCTCGGACCCAGCCAGGCCCGGTACAGAGACAACATGGTCCGGCGACGCACGATCCCACACTGGCAGGCGGTCCCTCCGAGCGGGCCTTATATAGCGCTGGATTTGTAAATATTGCGCGATCCCGGGGACGTGTTTCGGTTTTATGGCTAATTGGGGGGTGTGATCGCTTCGCATTCTTAGATACATATTTACATACATAGGGGGTTGTTACTGAACTGTTCTATTTTTAGCCAAAACGTTGTCAAGATCAAACAATTACAATTAGCATAAAATAAAAGTGCTTTTTATATCGATAATTAAAAAAGTCGTCATTATATTTTATGTTTTACCAAACCGTTTCGAATTGAGATTATCTGAGGTAAAAGTAACACCTATTTAAATTATTTAGCGAACCTAGTTTCGCAAAATAAACAAGTACATATACTTTTAATAAATAAATTTTCCATAATTATTTTCAATAATAATTTTTCTGTCTAGTCTAGTGTCGTACTATTAGTGAATAGTATACGTGTGTAATAGTATATGTGTGGGACCAACTTTTGTGTTTCGGCGTTAGGTCTCGTACCGCAATCATACTCCGCTGACCTTTTGCATGTGCTATCATCATTCCCTATGTTCATGGACCGGTGGTAAACGAAAAGTGGACCGACAGTTGATATTTCAATAAGTTTTGTGTCAATCAGGCCGTCTGACGGTAAGTGGTCACCGCCGCCTTCGGACACCCGTAACGTTGAAGGCATCGTTGACGCGGTGTCGGCCGAGGAGGAAGCGAAGCAATCGTTTCTCTGATGAATCTCGACTTTATTCTTTCTACAATCAAAACACGGTTAAAAGCGGTTGATGTCATGATTGATTCGTAAAGAAGATAGTCAGGTAGATAAGATAAGATACAGAGCTCCGTAACCTTCCAACAAGAGGGACTGGTCATCGTTGCCCCATCCATTGTTCCATAGCATCCTCTACGAATAGTAGAGGTTGTCGTAGACTAGAGGATTGATGATGACCCTTACACTCAAAAAGGACTCAAAGATGCAAATCTAAAATACTTCCATGTAAATATATAAACTCGTCGCACGGTAACTTCCGCATGGTGTTCTGACACCACAGGGAATTGCAAATCAGTCGGGTGTTCTCACGGAACGGTAACCTGTCTGAAACAATTCACAGTCGGGTTGTTCATTTGACGCGAACGGTGCGCCGAGCATTACCTCGTAGCATTGTATTAACAGTGCCGGTCGCGGGCATATACTTTGCAGTCGGCTCGTTAATAAACAAACAAATATGTATTGACATAAAAAATAGAAGACTACAGCAATATCTGGTTCGAAATATGCTGATGAGACTTTTAAGATGACAGGTAGGTGCCGCTGGATGTTGCGGCATATGAGTGGATCTGTTACCGCTATTAAACTTTGAAGTTTTTTGTAGTGAGTCTTTAACCTGAGCACCAACAGCGTACAGCATGATAAAGTAATAATTACAGTCTAAAGAAACAATCTAGAAGAATCGATAGGAAAAAAGTATGAATGAACAAAACGGTTAATATAAGAATGAGTGTGAATTCTCCACGGGAGCGCGGAGCGGGCCGCGAGGGACCGCTAAGTGTATTAAGTGTTTGCCGAGCTACTGGACGAGGAATATCGTAGCAACCATTGTTGAAACATGGACCGGGGAGGAATCTAGATTTTTAAATGGAATACTGGAAATTTTAATTCGTACCGCGTTGCGAGTTACAAATGGATCTGGGGTTTGAACTTGTGGCGTTTGGTTAAACCGCAGCCGGCGTCACGGTTAATACGTAGAAGAATTTTGACCTAGTTAAATAAATTATAAATACATTAAATCCGAATACTTAATATCTTCCATGTATTCGTAGGCTTTTTCTTCACTCCTTACCAATAAAAACGACAGTTATATTAATGCGAACAATGTATACTTCAAATCACCTCTTTTGGATGTTCCTATTTTTTTTTTTTCAAAAATTGGGGCAAACTGCCCCAGAAGATTCTGACATAATATCCAGCAGCCAGAACCGTTGTTGGTACAAATCGCTAGAAGTTGGGTCGTCACCATTCTGCCTAATGCTGCCGCTAAGCATAATGTTACGAATACGAATTGACGTTGGGATTTCTGCTGGAAGCTGCATGCTGATACTTGCTTCCAAAGATATCCAAACCTTGACCGTGATAATAAATATCCGAAATGCTGTGTCCAGATTGCAGATAATCTGTAAGAGGCTCTTTTATGCTGATTTTACTGTTTCAGTAATTAAAATCTGGGGCATTTATTAAACTAACAGTGCCCTAAGAATGTGGCAAAGTTCCCCACAATCATCAACTTATTGCAAACCGTTGCCCCTGTTCGAGGGCTACTTAGCAAAGGAGAACATAATGAGAACAAGGACGTTAATATTTAATTGTGTAAACTTTTTGCTTAATTGAGTGCGCAGTTTTAATATTTAAGTGCGATCAAAGACTTGTTTGAGCGCGTCTCTAGTCGCTTTGTACTAATTTGAGAGCCGACTCCTGACCCCTCTTGTTGGTTTAATATTACTTATATTTCGTTAGGTTAGGTTAGTTAAACCTGTAACCACTTTCAATTGTATTAACATTTACAACTGCATTTTTAAATTTTCACTCATTACATTATTCGTTCAGCTATCGTTTAGTTCATCAGAACGCATGATTGGTATACCGGGATAACAATACACACGTTGACGTAGTTGAGACAGCGTTGACCATACCTGCGAAAACTGCAAGCGCCGGTGTGGAATTACAACCAGCCTGCGGCAAACCATGTACAATCAATCTTTAAACCATTGAGCATTGCTGTAAGGATTTTAAAGTAACGAACGGTCATGCAGTTCATTGTAACCAACGGAAGTCCACTCGAAACACGATTGCAGCCCTATTTGTCCTGTCACCGTGAGGACTGTCGAGGAGGCTCGATATAACTTTTTGATTATGACAAAGGTCTTCACGTTCGACGGCTAGTAACGATATCCCAAAGCGCTAATTAATATTAAATTTCTGCACGCGAATAAAAACAATTATTTTTGTCACTAGTGATCATCGCGTCACTACAACGGCGTAATTAATAATCCAATTAATATATATAAAGAGTAGCTAACATGTTAAATCTATTTGCGATTCCGTGTGATGCAAGGTACGGGATTACCGCGCTCGGGATCACCGAGATTACCGGGAACGATGGGAATTAACGGGTAATGTAATTGGCGTCGTTGATATGATTAATCCGGTTAAATGTAAACCTGCAGCCGGAATCTGAATCGATAATGTGACGAGTCTCAAACTGTTCGTTGTTTAACTGATGTGTTTATTTTTCATGGTGCTGATGCAGAGGGTTTTATGAGCTCTAGTTGTCTTGCAGCTTCTTCTGAAATATTAATGTAATATTCTTCAGTTGAAGTTACATTTTATTTCAATAATTTACTTACACAATAAACTTCGAATAATTCGCAGACAGGATTCGAGCAGAAATCCTCCGTCTTTGCGGCTGAAGACAATCACTATATTAGGTACAAGTTATGTACTGCTTAAATAAAATGGAGTTTCAAATCTATTATTACCGAGTCAAATAATCCTTTACGTTTTAAAAGTCATATTAGATCCTTTTTTTTTTTTTATTCATAATATATTCCCTTAATATTAGTAATAGAAGCTCCTATACGCCATATATTTGTAATGAAGTAATAATGATATTACTAGACTTTTTGTAGTGCTGTTTGAATAGAAATAAATGGTCTTGTTTTTTAACAAAATATTCATGGTAATCTTATAAAACTTGTTTTTTGAAATGTCTTTAAAGAAACATTTGCAGTTGTCGGCCAGTCTCGAGAGATTGTTTCTTTACGTCTCGACAAACATCCCTTCGCAATATTAGTCAAAGTACCCACTCTGAACCAACCGACCAGTCTCAGGGGTAACCGTTTCGGATATTGTGTGTAACAGAAGAGACAAAATAAATATTTTATTAATTTAAACCGTAGAAAGTTTTTGACCTTAAACTTTATGTATATTTCAGTTTAGCTGTCAGAGAATTCTTTCTAGAACCCATAACCAACCATTCATCCAACCACCTTATGTTGGTTAGGGAAATGTTTCATCAACACAAGTCTTCGGCGGCATTCGACGGAGATAATCGTAGGCAAAGGGAGTGTCCAAATTATGGAAGAAACATTGAAGCTACAATCTTCATGTCCTCCTATGTGTACATGTATGTGTTGTTAAATAATATCATATCGTAATAAATGACAGAAATTTTCACTACAACATTAAAGCCGATGGCGTGCTCGTTGGAAATATTGACACGTTTAAAACCGTGAAAATAAATACGTGGGTAGATTTAGTTTTCTAGTTGTTTGTGCTGCGGTCTCACCGTCGATTGCCGACGAGAACTTAATAATGTAGGTTACTAATTAATTGATCAATAAGGCAATGCTGTTTTGTACATAATAGCAATGTTTCTTGTATATATTAGATTTTGACGGGGAATACTGAAAATTCTTCAATTATTAAAAGTAAATAAAAAAGAAGTGTAAATGTATGCACTCATTACAATATAGGACTAAATATATTAACTTTCAAATTCATAATTTTTGCTAACTACCCATTATGTTATTTAAAATAAAGTATTTCAACATAATCTTCAGCAGTACCGATGCATCTGAGAGTTACTTCACCGAATTTTGATGGATACCGATATTAAATAGTTGCCAGTCAACGGTACGTGTGCTTCTCCAAGAACAGTGGCGCACGTCGCGTACCGCTCGTATCGTGCTCGCTGGGACTGCGCCGGTCCCCGAGCGTGAACGGCGCTGAAGGCTATGCGTGTCGAGTGTTTGCGTATCCCATGGAGCGTGGTAATTTAACGAGCGCCACCCGCGAAGCCCCGCGCTCCTCAAACACCGGGGACGGGGACATCTTGCAGATTAAACCAACTTCGTTTATTTGATGTTCGAATTGTGAATGTTGATAGGATTAGACAGGTGGGTAGGTACGTTTGTGTGAGCCGATGTTGTACGTGTACCATTACCAACAGCAACATGAGGAGGCGTGCTCAGTAATTGGGTAAACATCGTAACCTGTGGATATATTTTTTGACAACTTTTGAGAGCGCCTACGGTGTCATATGACCCGGCGACGTGCTTCGAACTGAGGCTGAAGCTCCAACCTGACATTTCTATTTCAGTGGTGGTAGTAGTCCTTTGATCTATGCGACATTAACATAATGATCGTTGATACGATCTGTCTAAATACCGTTAAATTTCGCACACTAATTATCGCAGGCGCACTGAGCAAACTGGCGAAGTTTGCCCTGCGAGTCGGTATGCTGCTATGCCGCTACAATTATCTCTCTGTTATTCAGCTGAGTAGCGTCTGTAGTTTCTCTTGTGTATCGGCGTGCTGCGCAACGTGTCGACGGTTGTGTTGAAATTAAATGTATAAAATTATTGAAACGACTATGTTCAATCGTAAGTCAACATCAGTCCCAAATAACGTTGTTAAGAGGGTTGGCCGCCGACGGCAAAAGGATTCATCAACGTTTGATATCGAATAAATCGGATTTACCAATTGTATGATAATGTGATCTTATATATATATGTTACCGT
>DWPT01001601.1:0-18216 GCA_018251895.1 Agathymus mariae mariae
ACCCATGGCCCGAGAACAAACATTTATCCGTCACATCAATGTCTGCCCCGGCCGAAAATTGAATTCGGGACCGGAATCGCTCGGCAGGCAGCGAATATTTAATATTATTATTACAATCGAACATATTGGTTTCGATATTCTTGCATCATGTAATAAGCTTTATTCAAATATTATTTTTTATTCATTATTAAACCATCTGTATCGTCAATAAGTCATAACTATTCTGGAAGAATTATTTTTACTACAAAACACAGTTTTTTCGGGGAAAGGGATTTTTATGTTTATCCGTCGTTTTAATTGAAATATTTTAAATAGATGATTGTTAAAAATCACAAACGCGCTCATTTCATACATGTCAATGTTAAAATTTTCGTATAAATAAATTAAAGCTTATGACTATTGGTTATTTTGATTTTACATATAGTCTGTAGGCATTTTTCTTTGCTTCAAGAATTAGAATTTCCCCTAAAAACTGTTAACACCCAGCTAACTAATAAAGCATGCAAAATATGTTATATAAATATTTATAAGTCACGAGCTATAATGTATTACAAATTGTTAATCTCATATCGGCTATAACTGGAATAAATCATTAATTTAAAATGTTAATTACGATGCCATGATCAGTCAAATATCAATTTAATATCACAGAATATTAAAAATGCCTCAATATTTAATTTAATATCCATTTTGCTAAATTTAAATTATTTTTCAAGTAAAAGATTTTAAATGATTTCTAACTCGACACACATTTTAAAGGCGTTATTATGTATGTTAGGTGAATTATGTACATGTCGCCACATATTTGTGTGTCCACCCTTAAAATTTTGTTATTACAAACAACGAAAAATTTTAACTCGCTAAAATAATATTGAAAATCGGCCACCAAATAATTATTTAGTAATGTAGCATAAAAAAGCGTTATAAGCCGTATCTATTTCCAAAATACTTTCCAAGTTGGATTATAAGCCAGGGTTGTATTTTGAGCAACAGAAAATTACGTCATTTTTTTTTATCAAGATTTGTATAATTTAACTTCAAACTTGTATAATATAATAAAAAACAACAGCGTTGTTAAATGAAGTCCATAAACATCTCACTTGACAATTCTAGAACTAATCTATACTGAAAATGTAGATGATGTTAACATTGTTTTACATTTAAAATAAAGAAAATTTACAATTGTAAGGAACTGTTTTTAAAATTATTCTGGAAACCGAATTCCGGACATAAGCATTAAAAAATATATGTACTTCACATTCAGTACAGGATTCCGCAAGATAACTGACTGCAAAATTTAGATATTTCGACGCACACGCAATATCATAGCTACGAGTAGTATGCATCAAATCATCTTGAATTACTTCAGCATTGCGTTGTACGTTGCAAAACATAACTAATAATACTTATAATACCAAATAGGGCGTGATAACAACGCAATGATGAACTCATCCTTTCCGAGTATATGTCACCGACAAAGAATGTCCCAATACGAACTTAACGTGTCTTAATTTGTCGTCCGCGTAGCCCAGCTGGTAGTGTCCCTACCTGCTGGTCTCGGGTTCTATTCCCAGGGAGGGCAAGCTATTATGTGATTAGTGTGAGACTCAGGAAATACTAGTGCATGGATGTGAGTGTATCACCGTTAATTTATGATAATGATAATTATTTTATTAATTATAAAATTAAATGCGAAGATATCATAAAGCTGGAAAGATGTGAAATATGGAAAATGAGAGACATAGTTTAGTTAAGATGAATATTACAGCATTACAGCAGTACATTATATATTACAGCAGTGAAGTGTTTTATTGCAAACTTATTAACAGACTTTTATAAGAAAAGAGTAGCTTTGCAATTTGTTTATATATATATATATTTTGTTACCTTAGAACTCCGTCATATATTAACCGATTTGGAAATTGTCTTTTATGTTCAAGAGGGTATGCTTCCCGTGTGGTCCCATTTAAATTTGAAGAAAAAATATCATTTCTAATGATGAAAAATAGGAAATGAAACTGACAAATTCATTTTCTTCAAATTGAAGTTAGTCTTTCTTGTATAAATTTTAAAATATTTTTATATGGATGTTGATTTGATTTGACTGCAATGACCACTTCACGTCAGGTAACAAAATATTATCAAAAAATACAGGTAACAAAATATTTAAGCCACCGCAGTTAATACTGACATAAATTGATACTAGTATATCTACCTACTTAACTATTACTGGAAAGTACTTAAAAGAAGTTACTACGTAGAAAAACCAGCGATCAGCAACAATCTCATTGACAATGATTTGATTGACATTGATTTAATCTTGTTATAGTGTTCAAATTTTTTTTTATGTTAATAGCCGACAAACGCGCAGAAGAGCCACCTGATGGAGCTCCCATCAGGTTAGGTATGGTGATCACTTGGTCACCGTCACGTTCAATCCCATGCTGGCAGAACAGAGTGTCGTAAGAGGCGACAGAAGCCAGCCTGCTTGGTTGTAAGGCTTTGCGTAAATATTATATTATCAATATTATTATTGAGTCGTTAATATTATTATTGGCATTATTATCTTTTCCTGAAGCCTGCCTGGCTAGCTACCACCCTCCTGCTTGAGTCAGCCGCCAAACGATGCCCACTTACTATCAGGTGGCTCGTCTGCTCGTTTGTCGGCTATTAACATAAAAAAAAAGACAACCGACTGAAATATAAAAATAATGTGTAGGAAAATCTGTAGATTTTTTTAAACTTAACTCGCTAATTATATATTTATAATAATTATTATTATTATATTCTATACGGATCTTATTCCATTCACAAAGTTAATATAAGTTTAGTATGTTATTTTTCATCGCACCGGCTACACAACATCCATAGATGAGATCTATTACCTACATCGTACGTGTGCGGTATATATATGTTTATGTATGTGTAAATGTAATGGCAGGGGAGACAGGCGAGTGCAGCAACCGTCTGCCATGTTGCTAAATGTACTTGGCAATCACTTCATTCAGCTTACAAATAATTATCCTAACTACGATTAGTATGTGTTGTTGGTAATAAAGCATATAGCTTAACTGCAATCTCAGTAATGTTATTTACTAACAAGAACTTACAATCCAGTCCCCTAAACACTAAACTAGAAATACTCCACAATTTGTAATGTATGAATGTAAATAATAATGCAAACACAAGCAAATTAATGCATTTGTGTAAATCATATTTTTATTAACTATATTATTATTATACAATATACTTTTTTAATTATAGTGAAAAGTTCAATACCGTACTGTAACTGATATTTGTATTATGATAGGTTTCAAGTTTTAGACCATCTCGACCAGCGCTTCTCTTGTTTGGGCAAGAGACCCCTTTTCCAAAATGAAGTGATACTTCAGACCCCCATAGCCAAATTACTTTAAATCCACCACAAACTTATAAAAACTTAAAAAAAAAAGAAACAATCCACGTAACATTACTAGGGGCCGATTTGCAGACCTCGCCGACCACCAAAATCAGTTTTCATTTATGACGACCATATTCTAGCTAAAATAACAAGCGTATTATTTTTAACCTGAGGCATAAACAAGTCATATCTATATATCACGAACAGTATTTCTAAAAATGCTGAGATTTGATCATCAAGCCATATAACAGGTTTACAGCTACCTACCTACGTCTATGAACCAGTTATTTTGTCTTGAATCTTATTAAAGGTTCAAGTCTTAAACACGTTTTCGCTTTCATTTAGTTACGGAGTACAATTTAGTTAAGAGCGATTCCCGCTACTTTCTTAGGCGGCAACTCGTCGTTGATCACTTACAATCATGTAGCCCACTCGTTGTCCTACCGTATAAAATGTTTCTAACCTCTTCGATTTTTCCTTGTCAGGTATTAAGAAAGATAATTGATAAAATTATTGTCATAATTATCTCAACTACTGATATCTATTCAAAATGTTCTCAAATTTAAAGATCGCCTTGAACCATCTTGTTAAAAATAACGTCAGTACTATAATAAAAAATCAAACAAATTTCATAAATATATAAATTCGTTTATGAATTCGAATATAGGTATATCTGCTTTAATAATTATTAAACTGATATCTAAAATAGGTGCAACAATATTATTTAATCAATAAAACTTAGACAGAACTGTATATTATGTATATTAAAATATTAAAACTTTCGTCGATTTACATACCTCCGAAGCCTTACAGATATCATTCTCGAGCTCGACTAGTGAGCCAGCTTCGTTTCGTTTTAGAAAAAATATGCCTTTACGTTTAGAAATAAAAAGCACCCACATTATTTTAGGAAAGGGTTTTTATTGTTTGATGAATCAGAAACATATTAATTTATTATAATAGCTGCAGCCAGGCAGTCAAAACTGTATTTATCTTATCCCATTATCTTAATAGAATGTCCATATTAAGTTTTATTACCTATTCCGTGGAAACAAATCCATTTCGCGGGATCAAAATATCTTCGATTATGACCCTCAGTATAAGTTACTAAAATGTCATGTATCGTCCAAATATTTTCAGTGGTTTTAGTGTGGTACGTAATGAGACAGACAGCCAAAAAAATAAAAATCTAAATCGATAGCAAAGTCTACCTACATTCATTATCTGCCTTCCCTTATACCATTATCTGGGGTCGGCGCAATATGTCTTTTCCTTTCGTTTATTGCGCTTTCCCGTCATATTTATGTCCACTCCAAACGTCATTCATATCACTCCTAATAGAATCCGTCCACTGCTTCTTGGACCTTCCTCTCGCTTTGTATCCATCCACATTCATATTCATCGCTTTTTTGGTCACATGGTCTCCATCACATGCCAAAACCATTCCAAACTTCTACTTATTACTTTATCTAATATAGGCTCTACTTTTACACTACCCTGACACTTATATGTACAGCCCTGACCTTATCCACTCTCGTCACTCCACACACCCATCTCAACATTCGCATCTCAACAGAGTGGAGACATTCCTCCTCAAGCACTTTAGCTACCCAGCATTCCGAACCGTACATGTTTACTGGTTTTATAATCTACTTGTAAATCTCGCCTTTAACTTTTAGCTGCATACTCGGGTCGCATGCAGTGCTGGTAAATTGTCTCCACTTCTGCCATCCAGCATTGATTCATCGTTTTATATCCACAAAACCAAAGTATTTGAAATCGGAGTAGACTGGTATTACATCCTATCTATTATCAATGGAACAGCATCAAAGATATCACCGAAATCACTAAACTAATATACAGATTTTGTTCTGCTGATTTTCAAGCCAACCGTCTCTAGTACGTGCCGCCAGTCATCAAGTTTGTTCTGTAACAATGCACCATCCTCATCTATCAAAACGATGTCGTCTACGAAAACCATGCACCAGGGTGCCTCTCAGGGTCAAAGCATCCATAACTAACAAGAAGAGGTACGGGCTTAAGGCTGACCTCTGCTGCAAGTCAATCGTTACTCCGAAACCGTCCGTTACCCCAGCAGTATATCTCACTGGGGTGACCGGGTATTTATACGAGTACATGGCACGAATCAACTGCACATACTTCGCAGTCACACCTTTCTCTCTCATCGAACGCCTTTTCTTCTTTTCTTTTCTATCATAAGCCTTTTCGAGGTCAACAAATACCATGTGCAAGTACTTATGAGCACGACTGTATTTTCCATTAACTGTCTATGCCTAGCAAAGCCTACTACATTAAAATTTACAAAAAATATTTGATATGTAAATTCGAGCCGTTTACAATTTTATTATTAGTACACATTCTATTTTATTAAGACATTCATATCAAAGTTAAAATATTACATCTTCAATATGTCGCATTTAAAGAAGGGTTTCACAGTGTTGTAACGGTATTATGTCCAGTTAAGTAGTGCTCCAACCAATAATTGTAACAAAATTGCAAGCTATAGAGATTGCTTACAATCTACCATAATATTTTTTTTTAATATAAAACAGACAAATACGTATTAAGTGACCTGGATTGAAACAGAATAAAAAAATACAATTTACTACAGAAAATCGGTAAATTGTTTAAATTAATTAATTGTTCTAAATTACCACCTTTTATGAGTTATAGTAATATTGTTATTATAATTGATTTAAATCATAATCCACGTAATGATTCATTGAAGTGGAACGTGAAGTCGTCGATATACTCATAGTACGCGAGTGGAAGTTTACTCCTCCATACATCGGGTCGGTGTCGCAACCAGCTATCGTCGGTCGGTAAACGCAAGCCGGTGGATTGCATAACCTGTGCTGTGCCCAGTCTACTGCATTGGCACTGTTAGAACACGAAGGTCATATTTATGGCATATATTGTAAGACTACGCTGTCTGTAAAGACGAACCTAAGAGTATAATTACGCGAGACGGTAATCCATTTGTAATCTTGAGCCATGTTGTCTACTTTCCAATGGTAATTGTGTTCGCAGCGTAATTGCTTTCGAGATTTCCCATTAAATTTTCTTTTTTCGCGCATGAATGAGTTGACGAAATGAATATTCGCTTAAGTATGTGATTTTAAAATTTGCCTACTTAAATCCTAACTGTGCGGATTTATTTTAGTATTTATACAAATCCTTAAGGATCTACCGAGTTAGGTGAAGGCCATGTGATGTAGGCTAGTTGGTTATTGGTTGTAGGGAATTTACTTGCTATTGCAGAGAAATACATAACCCAGTCATGAAAGAGGTCGCCAGCAATTTGTTGCTATGGATAGAACTCGCACATCACATTTAAAAGGCCGCGTAATAGTGAGTGGTTGGATGTAACCTGTGGTTCCGTTGCCTTATTTTAGTTACTTAGTTGCCTCGTTAAAGTAGCAACGACAAGAGAGCGTTAGACACGTTAGAGCTACACATCAGTAGTGTTGTCTACACAGCAAATTATAATTCGATTCCAGGAAATAATATACAAAATTCGACATTTAAGTAAGCATTTAATAATTTTAACATGAGTTCTAAATTTGAAATATCTAATTTTGAATTATTAAATTAAATGATTGATAATAACAAATCAATACATACATACCAAATTATAGATTTTACGTACGAGTTTAGAAAATATTCGACCATCTTTTTGATAGTGATGAAACGAATATTAAGTTGGAACTACATGGGATTTGAAACTGGACATCTTAAATAGTTTTATTACTTATTAAAAAAATATTATACAAAAGATAGAATATGTCCTAAAATCGGATGTGGGATAGGAAGGTAGAAATCGCGATTTACCAGTGCTGTAACTGTCATAGTGACGGACTCATAGAGAGTGGGATTTTTATAATCGAAGAATATACATTATAGAGGCGTTAGTGCTTTCATTCGCCAGCACACCATCAAACAATGACACACGCGCGACGTATCTGCCTCCGTGATCTGCATTAGTGATGCCTCGCCCGGGTACTGAATGAACTTCAACAGCATTCAAGTTCGCCGATTGATCCACAGCCGGACCAAGGACGGTCAGCAGCATTGCCGGCGTCTGAGAATCTTAAACCTTACTTTGCCATAATAAATTATTCAGCTACGATGTATGCAATAATTTATTTCATGATAATTTAAAAATTATGCAATAATTAATTTTTAACGTTAATTAATGTCCATAGAGCGATACGGCGTGGTGATGTTTGAAAGTAGTAAGGCAGTATTTAGCGGCAGTGTGGTAACACTAGCGGCGACGACGGCAGTCACTACTCGCCGTCAGGTAGTCATCTGTAGTCACTCGACCGATAAATAAACGGACTATTAGCATAAAAATATTGTCGAGATAATTGTTCACAGCTACACGGCGTTTGATAAATGGTGTTGTAGTCAAATTCAATTTTCGTCGTTGACATACAGTCTATAGACTAGTCAAGGTTAATAATTAATTTAAATTTTTCAACATTTAATACGTTCTATAATGGGCGCAGATATAGCCATAGCATATTATAATATTGATATAGCAATATTTAGGCGGCGTTTATCTATTATTTAAATATGAATAAATAAATGTAGTTTTGTAAATAAAGCTGCGAATCCGAATACGAACAATATTTGTGTTCAATATATATTTGACCATTAGGGCTATAATAGAGGTAGGCATAATTATGTAATATCCTTTTAGACAGACGGCGTTGTATAAGTATTCAATTGACGAATTCAAATTTAAAACTCGTAAAGATAATATTAAAAAAAAATACTACAAAACATGCCATGCCATATCTATACAGTGTAATAGATGATTTTGTTACGATAGTAATGAAAAACTGCCGGTAATCAGTTTCAGTAACGTACACCATTAAAGGCTTATACGGTATAGGCAAATAACACAAAAACCACTTGCTCTAAGTTCATCGGAGTTGTTTTAACCGTTATGCGTTGATTTCGGGGTCTTCCTGTATTTTTTGTGTCTACTTTCTCCTGCTTTCACTGTCGCAATGATGGACCTCCATTTTGAGTAGATATCTCGAAATCGGCAAGTGTGTGGTTATCTTATTCGCGCATAAAAAATGTTGTTAAATAGTTGGTTGACATTTTATTTTTTATATCAATTAAATGTACACCTAAAGATTTGTTGTTGGGAGGTTTTTATAAAATTGATAAGGTTATGTTTATATGTAATTTAAATGATTTCATAGTTTCAAGTGAATTCATTGCAGACTAAGGCGATTTATTACTACAATACGAGTACTTACTATAAATTGCAGTAGCAAAATAATTGGTACCATAATACATGCAACTGGGTCAAAATATACTGTACACAGTTTGAGTTCTCGTGTAATAATTGATTTTTAAGTATATACAGATATTGCAGTACTTGTTATTTTTCAAATATATAAATAAAATGTATCAACAAGTATACTGCGAACTACTTGAAATTATGTTTTTAAATCGTTTTTTTTTTTCATTTCACTTTTTTAATTTCCGTTAAAACAGGAATCTTGTATTAAATCGTATTCCCGTTAAATCCTGCAATGGGTCGTTAACAAATCCGTATTACTTAGCCTATATTTTGAATCGAATCAATACAATCGTGGCTTTCGCTTTGGGCATTAGACAGAGTGTTATAAGTTTCCTTTGGACACGCTACCGAATCACTTACAGAGTGGCTGAAGATCACAATAGGACTATCTCGCATCGACCAAACGTAATAAGACCGCTATATACAAATTACGGCTGGCGAAAACCTTTAATGGCTGGTGAATTTACTACGATAGTTCTCTTCAGGAATGTCAATAATTGATTCAATCATCTGAAATCGCTTGCATGAAATCAATTTCCTTTCCTGAAAGCCCCCCACGTACTGATCCCCGCAACTGCAAGTCCAATTTACGATAGGCTTGTTGACACAGAAATGGAGCTCAAGAAAACTGACGCTAGATAAGCTCTGCCATGTATAGATACATGAGAAGAACATACACAAGAAAATCATTTTCACCGGTTACAATGCAAATTGTACCCTGCCTCTGGTAGTCACATTCCGCTTCTTAATTTGGATGAACTCTTATTGAGCATGCCGAATTGAATATTAGGTTTTACCCGTAAACTTCCATATAAAGTCTAATAATTCATCCATCAATCCATCATATGGGGAATTCCATTTCGTTAATGATAAACAACACCTTTATCTGACTACTTCAAACACGACTGTAGGTACTTTTGATTGAGATTGGTTACAAGAGTGCTTAGAATACGATAACTACTTAACAGAAGATGAACTGCATGCCAAAATTTACTGTTTAATAGGTATAAAGTATTAGTATATAATACAATCAATAACCCAATCCACGTTCCAATGCAAGGTACGCATATGTGACTACAATAAATATTGTAAGGTTAGTAAAAGGTTGTTATATTACATAACAAAAAGCTTTAAAACTCATTTTTAACGTAAAGGTTAAGTAAGGTCAAAATAACCCACAAGTAGCAAAAATCCCAAGTTTTTATCAATGCAAAAACAGCGGTAAATTCTTCGAACGTATGGACCGAGAAAAACATTTAATTTTATCAATTTATTTTAAGTATTAGTCCTTTGACACAACAAGACATCAGAGTAAAACCCTCGTATTTATTTAAGCAGTAATGGCTTTTGATTTGAGCTATGTTTGTTCCAAAGTCATCATCAAATGGGGGATTCCATTTCATTAATGAC
Source organism: Agathymus mariae mariae (assembly GCA_018251895.1). Taxonomy (NCBI): domain Eukaryota; kingdom Metazoa; phylum Arthropoda; class Insecta; order Lepidoptera; family Hesperiidae; genus Agathymus; species Agathymus mariae. Next base: position 10,155 of record DWPT01001601.1, read on the forward strand.
AAACAACTCCAGTAAATTATTAACTCAAACACGATAGTGGGTACCTACTTCTGATTGAGATTGGTTACAGGAGTGCTTAGAATACGATAACTACTTAACAGAAGATGAACTGCATGCCAAAATTTACTGTTTAATAGGTATAAAGTATTAGTATATAATACAATCAATAACCCAATCCACGTTCCAATGCAAGGCACGTATGTGACTACAATAAATATTGTAAGGTTTGTAAAAGGTTGTAATATGATATGATAATTGCTGAGACCGTCATCATTTCTTTTCCTACGTCCATTTTTATAAAATAGTCGATCTTTTTTTTTATAATGAATAAAAGAACAATTGCAGAATTTATCCAAATATTAAGCACGAATTGGATAGGATCGGAAAGGCGAGATTATAAAGTATATATACTGTGTATTATTGTTACCAAAAAATGGTCTAAGATTTCCTGAGAACGTCATATCACGTATAAATTTATTTTAAAAACACAACTCTTTCATTAATGGAGCACAGTATGTTAACGATAAATAACCAACATTTTAAATTATTAAATAAAAAAAACATATTAAAACCGGAAAACTTATGAACCTCACAAATTATTTGAGAACCAGTTTACTAATGACAGTGGGTATTTAGGAAAAATGAGCAAGTTAAATTCATATTCACACGGTCGCCAAATGACATTGACCTGGCATCTACATCAGCAGGAATTCCTGAGAATATTTATTGCAAAATGCAAAACGGTTACAGAGTTTTTTTCAACGTGTAATTTGTTCTGCTTATACATTGAAGGAAGCTGGTTATCATTCTGCGTGGATCAACTATAGCCAACTATTTTTGTATTTAGCAATATTTTATTAGAAGCACCCGGAAAGGACAAAGGACACGAATAAATATTCAATACATTCAGTTTTAGCAAAAGGCGGTCTTATCGCCGATATCAATGGAAAAAAAAGTGAGAAATGTAAATTAATTAAATGTACCACAAAAGGTAATTCCACATATGAACCAGGTGCACGCGCTTTGAGTATTGTCTATGTATCTAATATCATAATACAAATGCTATTTTGGTCATGAAGTGCAAATTTTTGAACATTTCATTTTAATTTTTGAATTACCATAAATGAATATGCATGAGATCCGAGTTATTTATTTTGAATTTGTCCTAAAATTTTCAAAGTCAATTATGTTTCCAATGTATAAATATTCATTAAGATTTTCATTACAATCAGCTTCGGGGGCTAGTTTTTATGCAGCAATTTAATATTAAAATTAGTAAATATCTTCGGTTGCGTTAAAAAAAACATACTTCATAAATTAAAAAAATAAAACTCGTTCCTCATTATTTTCGCGTTCGATTTTTCTAGTTGTATGAATCAAAACCATATGCAAATACTTTTATAACTTATAACCATACATATTCATTACTTTAACTGCTGACAACTAATCAAAATTTTATTTACTACCTACCATCTTAACAGAAAGCCCAATTAAATTTTATATCCTGTTTTTTATCTTCAATAGCATTCTAAATAACGACCCATATCATAAAATATAAATATGATACATCAATAAAAACTGGTCACTCGTTACTGCGTGAGACGTGCAGACTATCTAGTATATATTTATATATATGCAGACAATATATATATATATATATACAGACGTATATACAGATATATATACAGAGATAATATATAACATATATATATATATAGCCTATCCAGATAAGATGAAAAAAAAAAATTGAAAAATATTTAGTCACAGATTCGGCCCCGTTACAATGTTATTATTAGTATTAGTATAAATGTCATAGATATTGATTGTGTTGTGCAAAGATAATCAGCAAAAATATTGCCTTATTTTGACCCTGAGTCTGCGGTCTTCATACACCGATATAAACACGTTCAAACTACGTACTGGATATGTACGTCATAATAACAGGAGTCCTATGACTTGTAACTGTTGCATTACGTTTAAACATCGTCAACATCTGATGGCGATGAAGTTAGTTGTAATATAATAACGAGTTTTTACCAAATTGATACAATCATTCTTACCATTTTAAAAGCGCTTGATAAATTTGGCCTTAAGATATGTGCATATAGGTGTGTACATGTAACTAAAATTACAGAGGAATGGATTTGAATGCAACATATGAATAATTGAACTATCGGTTGTAGAAGCAAAAAATCGTACGGTGGTAACTTGTCATCACCGCTATCACCCAACTGCTATACTGAAGTGTTACTGACGCGTCGCCAGCTGAGAGGAAATCAATAATTCCACCAGCTAACTAGCTCTAAAATGCAATTGAAACGTGTTAAAACATTTCACAGTTCGTTTTAGAAAAAGGGTGCTAAGCAGACGGTATAACCACAGCAACCTCCACCAAACAATAAATGCCAGGAGACTGTCTCCTTAGAATGCATTGGGCACCCTTTACCCTCCATACTGACTGTAGGCGGTTTGCTGGTTGGTTTATCATTGTATTCATAATTTTATGATTTGTTTAAGCAAATTAAAACGTACGAAGTATAGGTCCACTAACTGGTGTGTAATGGTTAACTCACTAGTCGGCCTTGCGTTACTCAATCGCGCACATGCACCGTCTCGTCTGTCTGGCCTGGTAATTATAATGTTTATTATAATCATATTATTTACTAATTGTTAATTACATATTTTTGAAGATTTGTTTCTAAGAAATAATTCAAAATTGGCAATTTTTTGATACGATATTTTGTAAGCTTTAATTACTGTTGCTAGATTAATTGTAAACTTAACTCACAATATTATTCATGAATGAATCTGTTTATTTGAAGAAATAAACATTATAGACTGAATAACAATATAAAAAGAGATACATAAAAAGTAAATATAAGTACACATTACATACCGCTTAACAATCACTATATGAGCAGCCTTCTATAATTGATCTGTTTTGTGAAATAATTTCATGAAATTACTAAAATGAGTTTACAAAACCTTTAAATTTGTATGTGTGTATGAATCAACGATATTTTCAAATGATATAATAAGTTATGTCGTTGTTTCATTTAATATTTATTTATTTATCATATTAACGTAGCGATACGCTGCGGGGGTGTACGGCTGCATCCACCCTTGAGCCCAAGCCAGCTTCCCGTGCTCGTGGTGCACCCATTGAGTAACAGTCGAAGCTATGGCGAATGGTCCCTACTATTGGAATTTGCCTTGTACTGTACCGCCTACATGGTTCCGCCTATATGGTAGGGCACTTTGCCTACGTAGCTCTCGTCCTTGTTCTAAAACTGACCGTGAAACGTTTCATACTTGTTTCGGTCGCAGTGACGGACAGCCAGTTATAATGGCAAACACCGCCTCGTTTTCGGTCGGTGATGCCCTTGGTGTTATTGATATCCTTGAGCGATTGCCATCAGGTGGCTCGTCTGCCCTCCTACTACTACCACTAGTTACATATAATTTTTTTAAATAAACATTTAAAATATTTATTGTATAGCGTACAAGGAAGCACAGAGATTTGTATTTATAAACATAACTAAGGTAATAATCACATAAGTAACTTAATGGTATCACGACTTTACAGTAAAGTTATCTTTGATCAGTTTTTGAGTTATAACTTGACATGTTTGCATAAATAAATAAACAATTTTTTTCTCTTTGATTTATTAATATTTAAGTCATTTTGATTTATTATAAAACAACAATGGAGTTATTTCATGTAATTATTGTTCATATTCAAGGTTGAATATCTGAGTTGTATTGCTTTGTAATGAAAACAAAATGCTTACTCATCGTGAAATCCAGATCACTGGCCTACATACATTGACGTGTAGCAAATGCGCGGTAAACAAAACCTGCCATCTTATGTGACAATGTAAGTTACGTTACTGTACAGGTACAATCCTGCCCAATCGTGAATATTTTTGAATTTGGAATGTTTTATTTTTCATTACTAAAGAATTGTAAAATACCAAAATGGCAGGAATAAAATGTTATGTCATTGTGTCATTTAATTAATTTATAAGTTTCATAATAGCCCCTGTAGTCAAGTTTGTAGGGAACCTGTTTGCAGAGCGAGAGGTCCCAGGTTAGTTTCGCGGCAAAGACAAATTTATGTTACAGATAAATAAGTGTATATGATTAATAATTTATGTATGCCACCCGCACCACGAGGGGTCTTAGTGCAGGTGTATGAGTGATTTAATGTTTATAGTCATGTATTTATTTTGTTTTATATCAGAAATCATAGATTTACTATAATATTTTCAGTCAGTTACAATGTTATATTTTCAGTCAGATAAAAAATTCTTCTTTACAATGTATATTTAACTTGTCATCGTAACCTTCATGTAAATATTAATTAGTTCACAGTTACAGTTACAGAGTAGGGTTCTCAAGCGTTTTGGGGTACGTTTATGTATTAAAATTAATTAAAATTAAAAGAGATTCGCCGAAATTTTGAAACACACCTCGTAACGGCTATACGTTCCATCCCCCATTGTATATTTTATTATTTTAAGGATTTATGAGAACCAACAAAAAAAATTCGTCCATCATTAAAGGTTTTTAAGAAGGTGGAGTGTGAACTCTTCTATCGAGGTTTAAGCTTTCAAGGTGTAAACAGAGGTTCGGGATAAACTCTAAATTCTATCAGGCGGTATTCGAACGAGTGAAACAGATATTTAAACATTATGATTGCTTCCAAAAATGATTCTAAAAAAGACATTCCGCGATGCATTTAACTTTCCGTGCGTTATTACAAAAGTCCCGTACAAAGTATGACATGTATTTTGTTACATAAAATAATATATAAAAAAATATTCAATTATTGATTGTTTTGGTTGCAAGGCTGAACTTGACAATTCAGTTTTGTATGCCGACACAGATTTTATTTTACTGACACTAGCCTACAGAAGATTCCGATCATATTGTAAACTGGTTTCCCAATTTTGCAAAACAAGGCGACGATTGCCAATGTCGACTGTTTTGTAACTCATTCGTTTGGAATGATTAAACTGCTACTGATTAGAGACAGACTTTCGAGATTATATCTATTTGCAATCCCCGTTCAGTTAGCGCTTCCCTAAGGTTACGTGTAAGCAAGTTTCTTTGGATATCAACATACATGAAGAAATTGTATCGGGTATTACACCTTCAAGGAGCGTTTGAGACCGACAAGGTAAGAACACAAAACGAAAGTTATTCGTTTAGCGATAAAATTTTTGTTTGTTTGTTTGTATAGTTGAGAAATATATATTTTGCATTTACTTTTATTCTATTACGCAAATTACTATCAGTAATTTTATATCTTAACTTCCCTATAATTTACGGCGTTATCATGATCATTGTTTTATGTACTTATTCATATATATATATATATATGTATATCATGCGAAAGAATTTTCGTCGGGCATAAAAATATTTTGCTTATTTAAAATCAATCAGTATAAAACACCAAGAAGCAAGATCGCCTTGAAATACTTTCTAATCTCTTGTGAACTATGCGAAATCGTTTACCTAACACAAATCAACATTTAATTAACCAAATGGATTGACAACTCACCTGATCGTCAGTTTTGACAGGGAGCCGGTGATCAGCAGATTGCGTTTACAGTTCACTCAAGGTATTTCGGGTTCGTTTTAACTTGGATGTGCGTGTTCTAGGTAAACGAAGATCTGTTATGTTATTGTCCGGTATGTAATAACGTGTTCCGATTTCGTTGACCAAAGTGGCGAACAGAGACGCCGGTAACAACGCACGATGCTGCGAATCGACTGAGCGCTTGACGCGCTAGTGGCGACCGCGCGCCGCCTGCGCGCATGCGACCCTCGCACCCTCTGATCGCGACCTTCACGCTCCGCCGCCCTGCGCCTGTCTCTGACAGCTCTGGCGATTCCGATAACTCTTGACAGCTGTATTGTGCCGGATTTAGTCATTACTTATTCAGCTTAAAGGATATTCATAAGGTTCCTTCAAGTTTCTTTGGTCAAAACTGTTTATTAGAATATAAAAGTAAAGGTGTTTGTCATATTACTTTGTTTAATTATAAATTAATACTAGTCGTATATATGTAACCATTTATTATTTGATCATATAGTTTTGGATGCTGCGAACTAAATAGATATTAATTTAATCCTCCCATGATACCGCTGTTTTAGATGGCCGCATGAAATGCTACAGGTTTATTAAATTTACCTCTTCATAATTTAGAAATTGGTGACCATACCCAAACACCAAATGTTTGTATTTAACTTCAAAATATTAAGTTTTAAGTATAATATTAGATACACGTGTTATAATACTTTCTAAGAAAATTTTGAGTTTCTACAGTAAAATGAGAAGCATGCATTAAACACCATTTAGTTCCATTTAACAGACAATGCTTTTGGGATTTAATAAAAAAAAAAATATCTCCCAACGCAGTCTTCTGTTAAAAAAGAAATTGTTGAAAAGAAAATAATTACAATTAATGTAAATAACTATAATACCCCTGTGGTGCAGTACCAACGATGCTGACACCATTTCCTCGCTGTATAGCAATGTTTGTGCCTAGCGAGGTAGTTTTTGTCTCAGGTCATATTTTTCAACTTTTTTATTATCTCTCTGAAAAGATATAGAGCGTTGGGGCGTCCACCCTGAAAGTCTGGAAAAAGAATCCAGGGCTGAAACTTTCATACATTTGATGATTGTTCTTTCGACCACCTCTGCCGCTGCGCTAGCATTGACTATTCTAGCATGATGATGATTTTATGAAGTATATTAAAATTTCTACTCAAAGTTCTTGTCAGGAAGCAGTAATAACCAAATGAAATAAATATTGTATAAATCATTATTTATATTATTACACAAATAGAGGATACAGGTGATTAATTTATTAATTAATTCTTAATCCAAACAAAGATTTTGTGACTACTATACGACTATTGCTATAATAATTATTTGGCTCATAGCGTTCCTTCTCTGCAGTGATGTAGTATTGATAGTATGAGATACGAGGTTGTATATACGCAAGGCCGACCGGCGACCGGCTTTGGCAATCAGGTATTGCTGCAAACTGCATTACGATATCATTAGACCATTATATATAATACAACGTTGATACAAACTAACATTGAACAAACAATGAGACATGACCCGACATAAAAAATAATAGTATAATTACTACGAATAAATAATAAGTCAGGAAATGTAACTGCCTTAAAAAAAGAACCCAACAAAATAAATTATTTGTAGTATTATTATGGCAACAACCGATAAACGGAGCACCTGCCGATCAACGCACCCCATAAATAATTTATCTTATATTCACCTCTTAGACATGGTTTTTAATAGAATTTTGTTACTAATTTATAACTACGCTAGCCGCCATTCCCGACTTCGTTCGAGTTCAACAATTATTATATATACATATATATAACCTACGTCCATCCGGAATAATGTACTTTTGAAATGGCAAAAGAATTTTTCAAATCGGTGCCATGGTTTTAAAGATTACTTCATAGGTATACTGTGAGTTTGTGTATATTATGAATTAACACGGTCTCTTTATAAGATATGGATAAGTTTAACCGAGACTTAGCACATCTTCTGCTTTAATGGTTTTGTTGGGTTTTACCTTATTTTCTGATGAAGACGCTCGTCTATTCTGCCATTTTCATTTCAAACGCGGGCACTCCTGTGCGCACTATCTTCACTGTATGAAAGTACAACATCCAGCTTATGTTATTTCGTTACACTAGATAATAACGTTGAAAGATTCCGTTACATACATATATACAGGTCTAGCTAATTAAAGAGTGTTAAAAAGCGTAATAAAAGCGTGTTCATAAACATATATATCACAGACTTGATTTTATTGTATCAAGGAAATTGACGATCACAATTAATAATGTAGCTAAAGCATTTCCATATACACTACCGGTCAAAAGTTTGAGACCACTATAAAAAAATTAAGAAAACAAATAAAAGTCAACATATAAATACAATATTTAAAATTAAAAAATTACGAATACAAAAGATAATACTAAATTACTAAAGAAAATACAAACAAGAGAGTTT